>JAQFXU010004414.1:0-13603 GCA_034693705.1 Spatulosminthurus flaviceps | reverse complement strand
CAGGAGAAGCTCTGCTCTCAGCCGAAGCTGGAGTCAGACTTGATGGTAGTAAGAAGGACAAGCTCCTTCATCATAGGCATAATCTATACATTAGAATAGAGATAGGATGGGTCATGTAGATGACCTAGGACAGGTGAGGATTCCAACCTCACAATATGCAATGTTTTGGAATCCAAAATATTTTCTTAAATGGACCAGCCCAAAATTTAAAATTCATGAATGACAACACTCTTCATAATTGTCTCTGAATTTCAACTTTATTTTCTTCAAGGATACATACCAAAAAAGACAATTACGAGAACCAAATTCACTGGTTATGTCCCCAGCGATGAAGATTTGCTGCTTCAATATTTACACTGCTTTTTAATACAGAAAAATCTGTCAACATGAGATTTACACTGTCCCACCTTCATTTTTGATCAATATAAATTTTAGGAATTTTAATTGCCAAAATTAATTATGATTTTGACGCGATTTTAGAATTTTAATGTGAAGTTTAGTGAAAACGAATTGGGGAAAGCGGATTCTTTGGGGAAATTACGCTGTTTAGCGCCTTGACATTTGAGAGTTGGAAAGAGTACTTTACCAATCAATCCATCTTGCTAAGTCTTTTCAATTACAGAGGTGTAACATATTTGCAGCAACAAAAAAATTTAGTTCACAAGTTTATTAAAACATTGTAATTGCCAAGACCAAAATTTGAATCAATTTGAACTCGAAAACCATAGCTCTGAAGGTTCGTGGAATGCGAGTGTCAGGATAATATCTACGATACGCTGTTCCGGTTTTTGATTATAAAATAACGATTGGCGTAGAATTAAAGCGATACTTTTAAAATTGAAACGTTACGATACTAAAAAGTTCTTTGCGAGTCTAAAAACTTTGGGAATTCAGAAGAATTGCACAGGTTTGAAAATTCTGAAATCCATTTTATTACACACTTTCTAAGCAAATGATATGCTTTCAAAAAAATACAATGGCAATCCACAGATTTCACCCTCTACAATTCGAAACCGCTTCGAATGTGATAAAAAACAGAAGCTAATTCTTTACAAAATTTGATGGAATGCAATTTCTCGAGAAAATGTAAAAAGTAACGTAATTATAACTTTGACATGTTATTTTTAATAATAAACTAATAATAATTATTATTTTCAGCTTATAATTACTAATTCGGGAATGATTAACGCATTATATTCGTCTCTGAATTTTCATTTTCTTGCACGATACGAAAGGATGACGCACGAAAAATTGTCTGGTTGTGGTCTCCTCGGTGAAGACCTCTCATGCTCCAATATTTACACTTGAGCAGGCAAATAGAGCCAAACTTTATGTATTTATTGTGGATGATTTTCATTATTTTTAATTTAATTTCCATTAAAAAATAATAAAATCTTAGGGATTCCAACTATTAAAATAAACAATCACTCAGAACCGAATCTTTAAAAAATATCCCACCGTTAGGGTTCTGGCATTTGAGAGTTGGAATAAGGGGAAAACAAAGTAAAATTCTGTTGACGCCTTAACTTTTTAAAGTTGGAAGGCGGAAATAAAAAACAAATCATGTTTGCAGAAGCATATTTGCGGGAACAAAGTCAGAAAGAATAAAAGTGGCGGGAGAACTCTTTTTGAACATTTGAATTTGACAGCAGAATGTTCATAGTTTATTGGGTAAAAATGTTTTGATACAGTGTTTATTTAATGCTATCGCAAAATAATACGAAAAACGTACCCGATGGGAAATCTCGCTACATAGTTATGTATAACTTGTTATGCATAAACAGCCAAAATAATTATGCATACTTTTGGAACGGTTTTTTCTGCATAATAATTTATGCACGCATTATGCATAATCCTTTATGAAGAATCCGGTACAAAATATATTATTTAAGCTGGTACAATGTGAGACAAAACTATCGTTTATTTCCTATTTTAACATTAACGTAAAATAATAAATTATTCCAATTTATAAGAAACCTTGCTTTTGATAGTATGTACTATTATTAATAAACACTAGATACGACTGTTGAAAAAAATGACCCCTAAGCATCTGCAACTTCAGGATTCTCCCCCATCCTTGAACTTTCCTTGTACGTTACCTCCCTGATGTATTCTCCAAGGGATTTTACAATTTTGGCTCGAACAACACATTTGTCAAAATTTCCACCGTTTTTTCTTGCATCGGATTCAAGACAACTGAGGCAGTAGTCTAGAAGTTTTAGTTACAATAAATTAAATGTGTTTGACTGAATCTCTCATTTCGGTTGAAATGTTAACGAACACTAAGAATGCGGGATTTAAAACTTACTTATGACAGCGTCTCTGCGCCCGTCATCGATGGAAGGTTTGGCATCTCGTTCCTTGTTGGCATTGCATATCTTCCCAAAGAGTGATTTTCCTACAAGTTCAGAATCGTCGAAGGCAAGTCTAAGTAAGTTCCTCCCTAGAATGGCTGGCGTTGCCGAAAATATCTTGGCACGCTCAACCAAAGCAGCATTCAGTAAAACGCCATTACCAATATCAGTTTTGGCCTGAAAAATGAACAGAATTGTTTACTTCTTCACACAACCAGCAAAATCACATTATTGTTATTTGAAAATTACCGTTTGATCTCCTCGATATCGTTTGAGCTTCCTTTGTAGACCCTTTACCTTGTCTAAAACATTAAAAAAAACATCTGTATTTTCATTGTGCCAATTATTATTTCCATGAAATTTTAAAATACTATATAATTTACACAAATTACCTTTGTACTTTAATAAATCCGAATGTTCGTCTTCTAGCTCTTGTTGAAGTTTTTCAATCTTTCGCTTTGACTTTTTCAGTTTTTTTTCCAGTCTCGCCACTCTCGCAGATTCTTCAACCACATGGACTTCGTCCAGAACCTCGGGCTTTTCAGACTGCTCACTATTGGAAACTTGAGATGAATGCGTTGAATCTACTTCATTGATATTTTTCAGCACTGTGTAGATATCTAGGATCCGTTTCAAAGCCTTTTGATTCCTTGACTGCCTCTGTAAATATTTTGTGTCATGCTCATTCAAATCTTCAATTCATTTTCTCTACAAGGTATTTTAATTCTAATCATGCACTGATTTACCTTGGCGTTTTCGTCAGTCTTAGTTTGAGTAGCATGAGAATTTCCCCCCCCCCTCAAATCCATGGTCAATAAGTACGAATTCACATCCTTCTGGGATTGACCTAAACATCAATTTATAGAATAATTGAAGATATACATTTTTAAAACCATTTGATTCAAAACTATCTATACTAAACTACTTTACAAAATGTTTGAATTCAATGTTATCTACTTAGTGTAATATTAATATTATTCTTCAATACACTTACCAGCGTACAATAATTTTCCTTGGTATATTCTTCGGTTAAACGAAATGTCAAGACTCTTCAAGTCCAGAAGGTTTTTGTCCGACTCTTTACGCTTCGCTCCATCTACTATATTTTCCCTTGATACACACGAGTATTTGTCTTCGTTCAACCAAAAAGCCAGAAAGAAGGGAGAGAATGTCTTTCTAGACATTATAATTTTAAAATTATGTCATTAAAAGATTTGAACCGAAGCGACACTTTTCCTGAATGTAGTTCTTAAAACGGTTATCACTAGTAGCACAGTAGAAAACCTATGATTTTCACAGTAAGAGCTTGTGACCTGAAGCAGTGATGGAACTACCTGGTATAACTAAAAACGAACACATCCAGCATAACTAGAAAACCTGATGGTAGAGGAAAAGGAATCAGAGACCACTGGAGATGAAACACTTGCTTGTGTTGTGTCAAGTTAGTCGCCTGCGGCCTTGTTCTAAACCTGGCAAGCTCAAGGAGTGCGCAAAAACTAGCTCCTCCTGAGCAGCTTACAAAACGTAATCAAATAGCTGAGGAAACTGGCTTTCGCCGTGTTGTTCAAAAATCAGTTGAGTTACGCAACTAGCAGCTCCGCGTTGTTAAAATCTAGCCTGGTTATACTGCATGTTTTTGTAGCTATAATGAATACGGTGTAGTACTCTCCCTGAAAGACTGACTGACTAAACAATGAGACTGCACGTATAAATCCTCGGCGGATTTACAAAACGAATCTTCAATCAAAATCCAAAGCCGATCCGAAGTTGATTGTGAGACGGGGACAGGAATTTTCCCTGGAATTGGAATTCAATCGTCCTTATCAAAAAGGATCGGATACCGTGAAGCTTCACCTCATCGTCCAAGGTAATAACGACATGCAAATATGATCTTTCTGTTACCATCAACAAAATTTGTTACCTTCATTCATTCTTTCCAACTCTGATAATAAATTGTGATTTTTGTGGATGCATATATTTGTATCTGTGTAAACTAATTATTTAGGATACGAGAAGAAGGGCTCCGCGTCAGTTCATCTATCAGAAATTTACCTAGGGGTAAGAGGAAAACGATTGGGGAAAAGCTACTTGGAGGAACACACAACTATCACAAGAACTGTAACCTCTCCTATGTCCCATCCCAGGTCCATGTGAATGTGGAAGATGGGAAACCCTCTTCAACTACCAATGGGTGGTTGGCTTATGTGGCATCTTCTGATGGAAATAAAATTACGGTCAAGGTAAGAAAAATAGCTAAATCTGTTATCCTTGATTTTAGTTCAATCTTATGTTCTCGGGCTAATTATGAAAGAGGGTTATTTTAAATATTTAATGGATCTTTAAATATTTCAAAATCAGGTGCAGCCTCCAGCAAAATGTGCCGTTGCGAAGTGGGAAGTGGAGCTGACGTTCGCCCATCTTCCCGCAAGTATCAGCTGAAGAACCCGATCTACATCCTTTTCAATCCATGGTGTTCTGGTAAGAAGTTCTATTATGAAGGGGGCTTTCTTTAAATTTGTGAAAAATAAAAAGTAATATTTATTGGCTCGTATTTATCTGGCTGTCGCTATAGGACACAAATTATAACGATTTCTCTATTATTTTCTTTTCCAGAGGATGCCACTTTCTACCCAAGTAATCCCAAAGATCTTGATGAGTACGCACTTTCAGACAAAGGAGCGATCTATAGAGGCAGTGTTAAAAGTCCAGATCTTTTATTTTGGGATTATGATCAATTTAACCCAGGTGTTTTAGACTGCGCTATGCATCTTCTGGACCGCGAATATGAACGGGAGAATCGGTTAACTGTCCCGGAGCGTGGGGATGTTGTGAAAGTTACTCGGCGTATAACTTCCGTGGTAAGTACGCCGTATAATAATTATTAGCAATAGTCATTTCTCACAGTATACACAATATGTATATATCTTATTAACTAAAAGCTTCGTCGTCTGGATGATGATGATTGTCGTCGTTTATGTACATTACATGTTTTAAGGCGCAAACAGTATCGTTCTGATTCTATTGGATATTTTTTACTTTAAGTTGCAAAGAATGACAAAAAGTTATAATAATTTTTTTATTATTACTTTTTTTGCTTGAACTGCACGGAGAACGTTCCCATCCGCATTTGCGGATGGCCTAATTTGCTTGTAACGGTAATTTGCCAACTGATAAAATGTTTTGAACATTAGATCAACAGTGACCAGATTGAACCCGATGGTTTTATTGAAGGAAGGTTGTTAGATGAAAGTACTGATGAGGCTTATAAAAGGGAAGGTCGGAAGAACGCGAAGAACCCAAACAGTTGGAGAAATAGTTCTGATATTCTGCTAGAATATTACGAAGCAAAACAGAAAAATCCAGTCAAAGTGGCTGCGGTCAAGTTTGGACAGTGTTGGGTCTCTGCAGGTGTCTTGACTACAGGTAAAGTACTTTTTCCACATCAGTCGAAACGTGTTTTTGTTAATCTTGCTATTGTGTCAAGCCAATTTGCTAAAGCAATTCATAAGAGAGTTTGTTGCCTTTCTTGGAAGTTGATGGCACTTTGGACTTCATAAAATGATTTGATTTTTTTACAGTCTGCCGAGCATTGGGAATTCCCAGCCGACCGATTACAAACTTCAACTGTGGGCACGAAATAAAGAGTGAAGGATTCTCCTTCACAATCTAAGAGTACTTCAATGCTAAAACCGAAAAAAAGATTGAATCCGAAACTGACGATTCAGTTTGGTAAGTATGGACCATGTAAACTTGAGTGGCAATATTCTGAAACCTGAAGTCCTTTTCCTGACGAGAATTTAAAATTTAACAGGGACTTCCATGTGTGGAGCGAGGCATGGATGAAACGAGAAGATATCCCAAAATCAGATATCTATACTGGTTGGCAAGCGATTGATGCCACAGCTCAAGAAGTTAGCGATCAGAAGAGTGAAAACTGCAATGAATGTAAGACACCTCAAGTTTACGTGGTGGGACCTGCACCTGTTGCGGATTGTGAGAGGAAATGCAATTTCTGGAGAATCGACAAACATCGGTAAGTAATGCAAGATTTTTTAAAATGTGCCTTCAACTGTTCCTAGAGCCATTGTCAACTTCAAAATGACGAATTATGTAATGATTTTCTAGTGATGCAATTGGCGCTAGACTGGTGACACGATTTGCTAATCAGTTGCTGGATGTAACTGAATCTTACAAATACAAAGGTTTGGAAGAAATATGTATTAGCAAGGATTTAAAGAATTTCAAAAATTGTAACAGCAAAGTAACGCAAATTATGGCATGATTTTATTGCGTAATTTCAACTAATTTAGATCCAGCGAAAGCTAAAGACGCCATGCGGAATGCCTTGGAACAATGTTGTTTAGACTCTGTCCGTCTTATGCGAGCTCAAATTTCGGAACTCGAAATGAAGGTGCAAGTAACTGAAAATAACATTGGAAAACCTATCAACTATTATTGAATAATTACCTCTGTCTTATAGATAGTTTGTCATGTCCCACTTAAATTAGTTTTAGAACTTTATTTAGTGCAATATTTCCATAATAATTTTTATAACCTATTTATTTTCAAAGATATTTTTAAGAACAGTGCAGTGTGGATTTTAAATGCAAAATTAATTGGATTTCGATTTTTTACGAACAGTTTGAACGTAAAGTTAGCGATCTTAAAGAATGAAAAGTACGAAGGACATGGTTTGGTGCACAGCCAGGCAGAATTACGTCAAGAAAAATAAATTAGTAACCGAGTTCCCTTTGAAATTCTCCGTGGATAATTCAAGTAAGATTACAGATTATTACTATTTTATTCGGAAATATTATATTAGGTAATTCTGACAAGCCAATGCAGGCCAAAAAGAAATAATTTTAAAATGTCCGGAGACATTAGTTATTGACAAGGCAATATTTTTCTAACTTGCAGAGGATTCTTATGAAGAGACCTTTACCATCGAGTATGAGGAGTACAAGGATATAGTGAAAACTGCTGACGGTGCTCTTTACGTTGACTACAGTGCTGCTGTGAATGATAGAAACATTTATGACATTGGGAAAATCTTCTTTTGCTTCAAGCAACTTGATATGCAAGTAGAGGTAAGTTAATTTACTGTCTGAAATCCCAGGTTTTTAATATAAGCGTTTTACACAATCCGAGATTACGGTTAGCTCATTTGGTATTCTAATGATTCTTCGTCATTACTTGTTTTTGTAGGCTCCTGACAACGTCGGGGTGGAAGGAACCTTCAAAGTAAAAGCCACATTGAAAAATCCATTAAGCGTTCCCAAAGAAAAGGGTACTTTCAAAGTGTCAGCTGAAGGCATGAAGATTGATCCCAAGGAGAAGAAATTGGAAAAGTAATTTATTGTAACACATTCACGTGCATTGCTTCAGGCGTTTTTTTTGTTACTGGGTTACTAAATTCCTTAAAATGTTTATAACTTTGCAGGAAACTAGAGTCCAATAAGGAAGCTTCCGTGGAATTTGAATTGAAACCAGAATGGAGACGGGCGATGAGGCACTTCTCATCATCACTTTTAGTTCTACTGATCCCGTTCCCGTGGTTTGTACTCATGGTTACACTGAAGAATTTAAATAAGTTCCAGCTTGGCGTGCCGCCAATAACAATCTTAGTATTTGTCTACGCTATTTTAACTAACGTGCAATCGAATGGGTACAAATAAAGAATACTTGTTTCATCTTAATCTACTTAAAATTAATATTATTACTTCAATTTGAATATTCAAAATGATTTTGCATCTCTTGCGTCTTAAAATGGTTGAAATCGAGTCTGTTTTACAAAAGATGATTCAAAACTTGAATATTAATCATCAGACCAGTGACATTCTAAAAATGTGTCCTTTTTCAACTTCAAAATGCGTTTTATACCATTTCATATTATGAAGTCATTTTTTGAAATTATGTTTTATTGGGTTTGAAGACAATGCGTTATAGTAAAAAACACTGCTATGGTTGAAAAAGTACGATACGCATGTTTGGGTTTGAAGTATACCCAAACATAGTCCATAAAATGTACTGTTAACGGTTTTGTTTTTAGCATCACCCTACTTGCTAAGTTTTTTACCAGAAGTTACCTCAAAGTGCCTTACGCTTGTTTTGTATGCTAAGTAACTATTGAAGTGGATTTTGCTTTTATATTTTAAATTTAAAGAATAAGTATACTTTACGAAATCAGTTACTTTGGTTAGTAGCCTCAGTTGGGTAAAATTGTTCGCAAAATGTCTAGAAGACGATACAAGCACTACCTAAATGATCCTTTTGTGGACGTATCTAAAAGTGGTCTGCCACGGACGACAAGACACAATCATAAAGTCAAGGTGAAAATTGTTTCAATTAGTTAATTTCATTAAACCTCTTTCTTGGTAATGTGTGGCTCAAAATTTTAACATAAACACGATTCTATTTGCAGCGACGGAAAGATAATGTGGTAACAGTTGCATTGGACACATCCTCAGATGATTCTGATTTAGTACCGGATGACTCAAATACTAGTGGTGTCGAGACTTTCGAAAAAAATGTGAGGGTGATCAATGTAATTGTGGATATGAGTAAAGGTTTAAATTGCCATGTGTAACATGAAATCAATGTGAACAATTATGCTTCTATATTTGATAGGTACCTGATGTTATCATATCAGAGAGTGAGAACTCCGACACTGACAATGAAAGTAATTTTTCTGAAGTTCCTGCTAATGAGACTTATTTTGAAGAAGATCAAGACGAGCAAGACGTATGAACTGCATTTTAGTTTTATTTCCAAGTAGTTCTGATTCAGATATGTAAGTACTAGAATAGAATTGGTATAAATAATTTGAATTTTAGGAATCAGGAAATATTCATCCAAATTTAACTGTGAAGGAGGGAAGTTATCTGCTTTTGGCGTTCATTTTGAAGCACAAGTTATCGCGTGAGGCAACACAAGATCTTCTGGACGTAATGAAATTCATTCTACCCCCTTCGGCAATTTTCCCCAGTACCCACTACATGCTCATGAAACAGCTAAAGATAAATTACAATAACAAAGCTACTTACAACTACTATTGCAATTCATGCAAGGAAATTATTGAGGATCCTTTAGTTTGCTCTAAGTGTCAATGTAGTCAATCAACAGGATTTTTCATTACTTTCGATGTAAAAAGCAGCATATCTGACTTGCTAGAAAATGAGGACTGTGCAAGAGATTTAACTAACAACATCAAGAAAAGAGAGATTAGCTGCACTGATGAACAACAATTTCTGGAGGATATTTATGATGGAGAGGTTTACAAAAGGCTGAAGTTAGGGAAGCACGATCTCACAGCTACTTTGAATACGGATGGAGTTCCTTGTTTCAAGTCTTCTAAGGTTTCGATTTGGCCCTTACTTATTTCGATGAATGAAATGATCTACAAAATGCGGAGAAAGCACACATTTATTGGAGCTTTGTGGTGTGGACGGGAAAAACCAATTTTCAAAATATTTTTGGACCAAATTGTTTCAGAACTCAATGAAATTTCCAATGAAGAAATAATTTGGAGCTGTGAGGATGATCGCTACGAAAGTAAAATATTTTTCCCGATTTTTGCGGCTGATTCCGTAGCACGATGCAGTTTACAAGGTTTAAACCAGTTCAACGGAAGATTTGGTTGCCCATACTGCTTGGAAGAAGGCGAAACATTTTGGGAAACTGAAACATCACACAAATGGATTTATAAGTCTTGCACATCCCAAAAACGGACCCACCGTGAATTCGTTAGGGATATAAAAGAGCTCAGTGACAAATTAAGGGTGGACAAAAATGTCAACAGCATTCATGGAATCAAGGAAGCATCAAGCCTGTTAATGCTGAAGCAATTCAATATGGTTGACAGTTTTGTATTTGATTACATGCATACCGCAGTACTTGGTGTGGTTCGTACTTTCACAAACGCATGGTTTGATAGCAGGAATCACGAGAAAGCATTTTACATTGGAGATAAAATTTCAGAAATTGATTCCAACCTAATGACTTGGAGAGTTCCTCATAGCTGCTCGCGGTCAATCAGGAGCCTAGATGAGCGAAGATTCTGGAAAGCAAGCGAGTGGCGTACATGGGCTTTCTTATTACCCTTAATTTTAAAGAATTTTCTACCATGTCAGTACTGGAGTCATTTTGTCAAGTTTATCAAGGCTTTATTTATTCTATGTGGGCAAAGAGTATATTTAATCGATGTTCCTGTAGCCCAAGAACTGCTTAATGGATTTATTATTTCCATTGAAACTTTGTATGGTTTGTCATTTTGTTCTTTCAATGTACATTTACTCTCACATGCTACACAGTGCGTCGAAAATTGGGGACCGCTATGGAATTACTCTTTATTTCATTTTGAAAGCTTCAATGGTGTTCTGCTTGGTTACTTTAAAACTTCAAATCAAGTGCAGAAACAAATTAGCAAACGAGTATTAGAAAACAGCCATGCGATGACTATGGCTGGTAAAGTGTTCAAAAATAAAGTTGCGTCATTGTTCTACCATGACCTTATTACGAAGAGCAAAAATTTAAATAATGGACAGACAGTTTCTTCGACTTGCGTACTATTGGGTCCTTCAAAAATGTACAACCTGAACGAGTACGAATCTAGTTTGTTGAACATACTGTCAAGTGGGAAGAAAGTAATTTCTTGTACCAGCTACAAAAGAGGATTCATAAACAATATACATGTAAGCCTGCAGGATCGAATATCACTGAAAAGGTGTAAATGTGTGATTAAAATAGCCTCGAAGTACTATATTGTTAAATCAATTATTTTGGTTCAATTTAGCTGCAGTCAGCTACACTGCTACTTTATATGTACGCAACTGAATGCGACAAATTCTATAAGTGATTACCAAGCATTTAAAGTCAGTGAACAAAACCGTGTCAAAATTTTAGATGCGAACAATCTTGATTTTTCTGTATTTTGTAGCCAAGTATCTGATACTGCAAAACTCATGCAAATTGTTTCTCTGCCTAATGCTACAGAATGTGAGTAGAGGCCATTGTTATTTATTAAATGCAGACAGTAATTTAAAGACCAAATGGAAATGTTTCGTTTTGTATTGTTTTCGATGAAATTGTATGAGTAAATTTTTATTCATAAAAGATTGGCAATGCTAGTCATAATTTATTATGCATAACTTGTGCATAATTATGCAGTTATTTTTATTCATAATATATCGGCAATATTAGTCATAATTTATTATGCACAATTTGTGCATAATTATGCATTTAATTTTATTCATAACAGATTGGCCATGGTGGTAATAATTGAGTATGCATACTTTGTGCATAATTATGCAAGGAGGAACCAGGCAGGGTTTTTTGTTTACATAATTATGCATGAGATTTCCTATCGGGTATAATTAGTTGCAATGTAAATTTTTTGAAATTCTCACCTTGTGTGAAACTTTTAGGTGTGAAAATTACAACCGGCGTGTAATATCAGCAGCAACATAAACTTCCAATCCTTACTTCATCACCAGAATTGTCATATCAATTTATTTATATAGCTCAAAGTATAGAACAATATCCGATTGCTACCCGCATTTTTATGTTCTAAAGTAGTGTTTGGCGTTGTAGTCTAACATTACTTTTCAAATACCCATCGAACGTTATGCTAATATTGAGTTCAGGACGAATACTTGTGGGAAGAAAGGGCACTTGGAAGAATTCTCTCTTATCTTGTACAGAAGAAGATTGAACTGAATTCATAAAATACGGGATCCAGCAAAAGTTAATATTACACTAATTTTGCATATTAAGTTTTATTGAGAACATGTCCATTCTTTTTGACAAAAACAGCTCAGTTTGCTAAAATGCATAATTTTCATGAACTAACTCTAATTATTATTCCAAACAGATATTGTAGAGCAAAACTAAAAAATTAGGTCATGTACACAGAGAATGTCGTTTATTTTCCCGTACAAAATGAAATATTCATGAATATACATATATTTGGTAAAGGTCAATGCCAGAGATCACACAAGAGTGGAGTGACTAAATCTTTATAAGCCATACTAAGCCATACAAAACGGAAAAACTTGTGTTAAAATCATGCCTTAACTTATTCAATGTGCGATACCACAATTTGTGGAAACACAAATTGCTTTAAAAAATTCCAACAATTAGTACATCAAACTTAAATATTGTGCCAGAATATACACTTCCAGCCTACTTATTCTTACAAAATTTAACATAAGTTTTAATTTTTGATTTCTTTTTCCTTTGGCGTTAAGATAAGACACACAACGGGAATTTTTTACAGTTTAAGTTATACTTTTTTTTATCCCGTGGAAGCTTTATAAATATATGTGGGAAATTTTCATGAAAATCTGCTCATGTTAAAGGCCGACTATGAAATATCAAAACAAATAATTATATTCCCAACGAGTATGGTATAATAAAACGGATTATATGCAAATTTATAAATTACCACAAGATTCTTATACACAACTTTTTTCTGCAATACTGACATTATCTGTAGTCTCCGTTAGCTAACTGCAAGTTTTTCACTTCACCCAAATTAATATTATTTTGAGAACTTCAAAGTTTTCCAAGAGAAGGGAAACAATGGCAAGTTGATGTCATGAGAACAGGTGAGACGTGAGAATCACGAGAAAGCTTGTTTAATATATTCACTTTGCCATGATTTGACGCCATTTATTATTTTTAATATGTGCTGTATCTTGTAGGTTCAGAGGTGTGTACACCGGCAGCAATGACGTAACTGGATGTCTGCAAAAAGATGAAGAACGAGTACATAATTAGAAAATTCCCAACGTTGGATATGAAATAAGTTTAAGATTTCTGACAGAATTTTGAGGAAGCCATTTTTTAAATATTTGGAATGAGTGCTTACAAATTGAGCCACATTTATTTATTGCCAAGCTTTCAATCATGAGTAGTGACTTTTCTCAGGGTTATAATAAAAGGACTCAAATCTGTCATTCTGTGTTTTGGATTCTGCAAGCTGGAACAATGAACGTGTTTAAATAAAACTTTAGTGAGTGTTGGCAATAACCCTGGAAGAAAAAAGCATACCTGGAATGTTGCCAGATTTCCTTTTTCATTATATATATAACGCCTGGAGACCTGGAACCTGGAAAATGGAACCTGGAGAACTGGAACCTGGAACCTGGAGACCTGGAACCAGGAGACCTGGAACCTGGAGACCAGGAACCTGGAGACCAGGAACCTGGAGACCAGGAACCTGGAGACCAGGAACCTGGAGACCAGGAACC
>JAQFXU010004413.1:0-13607 GCA_034693705.1 Spatulosminthurus flaviceps | reverse complement strand
CCAATAATTCCTTTAAACTTTCTCCCATTTTATTTAAACCTTATATGTGTATTTTTACAGTGACATTATAATTTATGGAAATTCAAATTAGCACCGAGGATGATTGATAGACAAAAGAGTTTTTTTTCCTTGACAGAACAAATCAAGAGTTTTATTAGGAAAATGTAAGGTTACAAATATTTGGGTTTGAAAATAATCGATTTAAAAGTTGCTTTTTTCCTTCCACTATAACACATGCTATAACTTACATAATTTCCATTTACACATATATGAGATCCTACTTTTAGAGTATTAACATTTGGGAGGGAGAACTGAGAGTTTTTGAATAGAGGAGAAAGTTAGAGAGATGCATGAGATAGGAAATTATAGGAAAGTATAGAGAGAGAGAGAGAGAAGGAATAAAAAGTTTTTAAATTATAATGGAATGAATGGTAGAAATAATCCTGGGGTTGTTGGAAATATGGGAAAATATCATGCCAAATCCATCATAATTCTTAAGGGAGAAAGAAAGAAAATAGTAGGGAGAGAACGAGAGAGAGAGAGAGAAACATATTTAGTAATAATTCTCCAAACTTTCTCCAACATATATCAAAAGGCCTTGTGTATCATAAAGCTCCCATGTCAAAATTACTCCAAGGAATTATAATGAGCAGAATGTCAAATCCTGACATGGAACATGAAAAGTACTTAGAAAGTGGAGAAAGTGGAGGGGAGTGAAATTTTTTTTTCTAATCAAAGGAACAAAGTGCTACAAAACTATTGAATAGAGTATTTTCCCTAGAGATTTATCTACTATAAGAACTCACTCTCCCAACTCATTAAATTCATTCCTAAAATTCGTAGCAAAGGAGAAAGTGATAATTCCCTTAACTTTTCACATCAGAAAAACTATCCCATGCCAAATTATTATTACTTGTGATTATTTTATTAGTCATGACAATAATAATATTAATGCTAATGCAAATAAGAAATTTTCAAGTGCATGGGATTTTCCCTTGAAAATACTCCTACTACATTTCCAAGCAAGTTGAGCCAATGATTAGGATAGTAGGAAAATGAAAAGAACATATTTATGATGATGCTAAAAAAGATACTTGAACCCAAAACTTGTACCTTTTCTCAAGTCCTTCTCCACTCAAGTAAATAGGATGGAGCTAAAAACTGGAACGAAATGTAAAAAAAAAAGCGTCAATTTGTTCCTTTACTTTGTAGGCCATGGTTAAAGCTAGAAAAAAACATTGTAAATTTCTAGTAGTGTGTAAAACTCGAGAAAATAGTGCGAGAATGTTTCTCTCAGCATTGTTAGTCCTTATCTACACTTGACTTTACTTTCCCTTACTTTCTCCTCCTTTCTCTTTTTAAAGTTGCGTCAAAGTGAAAGTCATTCAGAACTTTCTCGATATACTTTCCCTTTTGTACCCTACATTTTTCAACCCAATGTCCTATCTTTTACTGTATAGATCTTTAGGGATTTTTATACTTACAAATATTACCTATACATTTTTTCCCTTACATTTCTCCTTCAATTCCTGAGGGTACAGTTTTTGCATAAAAATCTCATATAAGCAGATAGCAGAGGTATTGAAGGGAAAATATTTAAATTTCTTTTTCCTACGCGCTCCTCCTCTCTTATTGGTTCAAGCTATAATAATTACTTGAATAAATTTTCTATATGTATTTAAATAAAAATACATACAAATCTTTAAGTGTTGTTGTTGTCTGCATGACATGGGAAAATATTTTTAGCGCATTGGAATACATACACAAAAATTTCAGATACACAAAAGTTTTTCTGTTACACCGTGTAACAAATGCCAAGGCTGAAAATAAAAATCCGGGTGAAAGTAGGAGCATAAAAATGTTAACATCAAAAATGCAATATAAAAAAACACACATGCATTTAAAGTATAACTGGGACAAAACCTTGGACTCCCACCATTCTCAGCACAATAACTTTCAAAGGAGGAGGAGGGAAGTTGGGGGAACAAAATCGAGAATATTGGGAAAATTTGCATAACAATGTAAAATATTTGCCGGAGCATTCCAGAGGCGAGCGGCGTTAGAGAGCGAGACAAAAGTAACTTTTATTCATCTAAAACAATATACAAATAAAGGGAATGATAGGAAAGGCAAAGCTTTATACCATCAAATAAAACCATTGAATTTACTATTCTCAAAGTTATTCAAATACCAAGAGCTATAAATTCTCAAACCTCCCAACTGAAAATGAAACTAATGTGAAAACCTCCCAACTCTAAATTCAAGAGAAATATTTATCACACAATACACACAGTTACATACTAAACACATTTTCTCCCAATGAAAACTTTTCTACTAAAGACACTCTCACTTATTCTCCTCCCTACCTTTATTTCTCATGGGGTAGAAGAAACTTTCTCCAAAGTGAAAGTATCCTTGTTTTCACTATATTATGCCTAAACCAACAGGTTTTTTGTAAAAAGTTAAAAGGCATGGAAAACAAATGGACTGTAAAAATAGGACGACTCTAACTCTGAGAATTACTACGAATCATCCACAAGCATAGGGAAAACGCTTTCTCTCCCTTCTTTGCTTAATGAAATAGGTGAGTTTTTTCCGGAGCATTCCTCCCTGTGAGTGAGAGTAATGAGCGGGAAAAATTCCCTTGCTTGTAAAAAGAGAAGTTGATGTTCGGGGGAGAGATGAAAGGAAGGAGGAGAAAGTATTTTTTAGCACATAAAAAGTAATTGTCATTTGATTGGGAACAATTTATAGAGACAGTAAAGGATTTGCTTTAAGTTTTTTATTTAATTATGTCAAAATAAGAATTACTTTGAGGTAAATAAAATTAAGGGCCGCTTGGTAAAAAAAAAAAAGGATTCACAAAAAAAACTGATACTACACGTTGAACCGCGGCGGATGAGAAAAAGTGAAGAGATTGGATAACTATGAGAGACTATATTGATCGGCCTGAAAGAGAACGTGAATGGTTGCTGAAATTATAAAATATTCAATATCACCTTTATATATTGAGCAATACATAGCTTTTAGTGTACATATGTGTAGAGTGAAAGTAGAGGAGAAAGAAAAAAAGAATTCTCTTCTCAACTTCCACTAGCTCAAAAGGATGAACTATGGAGGAAAAAATGGTAGCATTTTCTCTTTACTTTCTCCAATATGTGAAATTTGACATTCTCCTATTTTTTTACATTGAAATTATACAAGAACTCGAGGTTTTTTTCTCAAGGCTATTCATGATTTTTACTTTCCAAGTTAAAGTGTCTCTTGTTAGCTTTCTTCCTATACTTTCTTTTTTCCCTTAAAACTTTTCTCTATATTTCTGGCTGGAGGGAAAGTAGTTTGAAATTTTAGTGAGTCTGAAAGTAAAAACAGACGTTTTTCCCCTTTCACTCCCATACAATCGCTCACATATCTTAGAGTTTTACTAGGAAAGCATATTTTATTACAGGATCAAATTACTCCTTTATTTTCCCATTTCTATCTTCTTCCTTTACATTAGCTTTAATTTCAGCTTCAATTCTCAGTGGACACTATTTCCAGTAGTTTTCCTCTCTTTTCCGTGTCTCTCTCTCTCTCTCTTCCTTTCTGCAATCGAAAACTTTCACAAATGGACATTTACTGTCCTTATTTGAACTAGGGGACAACAAAATTTGAGCAAGGGTCTACACATACGTAAAAGGGGAAAGCTGTTATATACGTTAATACTCGTGTTGCTATAAGACACTCTAGTAGTAATGGTATACTTTCTCCATGGGGAAAGTATATGGAGAAAGCACATGCATAGGAAAATTTTATAGTGGAAGTACATTCATGGTGACAGTATATGGAGAAAGTACACTCGCGGTGAAAGTGTATGGAGAAAGTACGTTCACGGTATGTTCACGGTGAAAGTGTATGGAGAAAGAATATAGTGAAAGTATATGGACAAAGTATAGGGAGAAAGTATATCGACAAAGTATATGGAGAATGTACAGGGAGAAAGTATATGGTAAAAGCATATGGAGAAAATGGAGAAAGTGTTCATATTGCCTGCGTAATTTCAAAGCAATATCATTTACCACACGTGCAAGGATTCATGTTCACTGGAGAAAGTCCTTCCCTCGACGGATACCCATGAATACTCATTAATACGATTAATCCATTAAAGAAAGTATATCACATAGTGGCGGGTGATTAGGAAATATATAATTGAATTTGAATATCCACGGTGTTACTCCCCCAATAGCCTTCCCTCAAAAATACTCTAAGGGCCAACACTTATCTCTCTCATCCTTCTAATGCATTTGGGTTGTAGAAAGACATGACGTAACCATTCCTTCCTATCTTGAAGGGCCTACCATATAATTATTACTACAGCTCCTCTACGTAACATATGTAACTCAATCCACATTTTAAGCTCAACACGCAATATCCCAACAACTTCCATGGCTATACTGTAATACATAAAGGAGAAAGTTACCTTTCCCCATCTTAAATTGAGTGCTCCTGTACGAATCAAATGGAAGGATGAAGTTACACGGAATTGCAATGAATTTTCTCATCCCGACGACTCCAAAAGTACTTCATGGGAAAAAATTCCATGCGACGTCTTTCTCCGGACACATGTTTTAAATACGCTCCACTAAATCTATACATAAGAACGGGAAAAATTATATACAAATACATATTTACATATATTTCCCACATACCCAACTTTCTCCTTTCTCCTCTTTACACTCAAACCATGGAAACCAGGGAGAAACTTGTACAGGTAAAACGACATAATACAGAAATACATAAGAAAAATCCCTATACTATTTCTCCTTTGAAAAAAATCTACTCAACTTTTTATAGAGCTAATGTAGAAAGTGGAGAAAATAATGTTGTATTAAATCATGGAAGATTCTTTTCCCTTGAAAAATTCTCAGATTTGAAATTCCATGTACAAGAAAGAGGGAAAGAGATAGAAAGAAAGAGAAATAGTGAGAGGGAGAAAGTCAAGGGAAGAAATTGTATGTAAGATTTAGCGAGATAAAATCATGTATAAATAATGGACTTTTCCACTCTTTTTCTTATTCAGATTGCCATTAGGTTAGCTTTTCTCCATCTCTCTACTTTATATTTGCTCAAAGAGAGAGAGAGAAAAAAGATAGAGAAATACTACTTTCTCTCACTCTTTCTCTCTCTCTCTCTCCGTGTGGATGAAGTTCCACATCATATTTCACAAGACTCTCTCTCTCTCCCTGTATAAAGTTAATGTATATTTTAAACGAATCTATTTCCTCCTCCCATTCTAATGTATGTAGATTTCATAGCTCAACTAACAAAAAAAACCTATATCCGGCCCAAACGTTTATTACTATAAACTCCATATTTTTCCTTACCCAAAGAAAGGAAAAAGGATAATAGAGAGAGAGAGAGAGAGAGAAAAGAGAAAGAGAAATATTTACATCCAAAGAAATTCATTCCAATGCAAGACCAACATATAATGATAAATTGCTTTTAATATAGCTACCTCAAAAAAAACACATTTCTTTCCTCTTGCAAAATATTCTGCATTCTCTCAATCTCCATACAAATAGCCAAAGAGAGAGAGAGAGAGAGAGAGAGAGAGAGAGAGAGAGAGAGAGAAAACGTGAAGGAAAGAAAATGCCATAAGCAAAAGAATGGAAATTTAATTTTCACAAAGCAACACACAAACACACACACACAAAGCAACACACAAAAATATCATTCCTATCTCTCTCACACCGACACACACACACACACTCAAGATAAAAAGTAATGAGAAAATTGAAGCTACAATGAAAAACACCATCCAAGAGAAAGCATCAAACAGAAAAGGAACCTTGATTTTATACGTACATCTAAAAGCAAAGGCAGGGAATCCAAGTCAAGGGAAAGAAAGGGAAAAAAGTCAGGAACAACTCTCAGAAATGTACTAGCAGCTTCCAGAGCATTATTTATGAGGAAATTCTCTACCTGCGAACAAGCCGCTCTTTTGAGTCATGAATAATTAAACGTGAGCATGAAAAATTCATTTTAATTGAAATTAATCGTCGACAAGTGATTAGTCAAATGTACTCAGAACGAAGAATAGCAAAATCACACACAACACTATTTTCTTCTCAAATTATCACTTTTCTTCAAAAACTATGCTAAAATTACTTGTAAAAAATTATCTAGAAAAACATATCCTACCATCAAGGAAACGTAGTATACGAAAAAAGTAAGAAAATTTAATTACAAGGATATGATCAACGTGCACAAATAAAGGATTTGAGAAACTGGGAAACGTTAATGTATAAAAGGCCATTACTTACAGGCAGTGTCATTGGAATATGGCCCCTATCAAGGCAGACATTTGTGTGACAACTCAATAACAGGGATTTTTTAGAGGAAAAAAAATAGAATGTGAGCCAAGCCAAGTTATAAAGTTTGTTGGTTCTTTTGTGAACATATAAAAAAGCACTCTTTGGAGGGAATTCTTTCATTGAGTGGTAGAATATATAATGCAGGTACTTTAAATAATGTGAGCAAAAGAGAGAGAGTTTGTCTCTGTGAGCTACAATTCCTCATGTATACATACATATAAATATGTGTACATATGTATAGAACGTATATGGTCACAAATACGTTCCTCACACAATATCATCTTACAAAGTGAAAGCACGTAAAAAAAGGTTGAGTGAAACGTATCATTGCTTTCTTCACAACTTTCTCTCTCCCCACAAATACTTATAAAATGTGCCCATAGCTTAGGGTAGTCCTTGAGCAGGTCACATGCTCAAAGGTCATGCATCATTTATGGACTTCTTTTATGCACACGTTTCCCTCAAATATTCATTACTTGATCTAAGGCACAGACACACAGACACACACACACACACACAAAACTTCTCTTACTTTCTCCAACTTTTTTCATTCCTTATTTTCGTCTTTTCTCACAATTCAGTGTCCTCCAGTAACGACAGCTTTTTCTATAGTCAAGGGCTCTTCTTTAAGTAAAAACTATATATGACTTTTCTTATAAAGGATTGTATAAAAATATCACGTGGAAATATATAAGGAAATTAACCATTATATTTCACTAGCAACTTTCTCTCTACGAACATTAACAGATAAATTTTAGTAGGAATTGGCTAGGTATTTTCCCATGTATAGTTCACCTTCTATAGGAATATGTGTATGATTTTGTATAAGAAAATCTCTGGAGATAAAAGGTAGAGAAATATACAGAGATTTAAAGTGTGGGATTATAAGGGGGAAAAAGTC
This sequence comes from Spatulosminthurus flaviceps, assembly GCA_034693705.1. Taxonomy (NCBI): domain Eukaryota; kingdom Metazoa; phylum Arthropoda; class Collembola; order Symphypleona; family Sminthuridae; genus Spatulosminthurus; species Spatulosminthurus flaviceps. Next base: position 6,353 of record JAQFXU010004413.1, on the reverse strand, counting down.
CCATATAATAAGCTATGTAGAAATACATCCAAGACTTTCTCCAACTTTTTTTCTCTCTCCTTCTGCCCTGCCCCTCCTGACAAAAAGAAAGACACACTTTCCTGGAATTTCCCTTCTAATTAAATATGCCTGCCCTCTATAAAACCTTCTTTTTTCATAAACTCTCTTTTTCTCTGCCAAAAATCATTTTCCTAATCCTTTCTGTACATTTGAACTTTGACAAAAAATTCCCTACGTAAAACTGCACATCCTTTGCCAAAATATACATGTAGGGAGATGAAATTAAATGTGAAGCTCTTGGAGAGGATTTTCTCTTTGTAAAACTCCTTCTTTCCCTCTCAATGTCCTCATAATTTAAAGAAAGCTTAACAATGCACTTGCACTTTCTCCAACTTTCTCCATTCCTTATGATACCTCGTACAAATCACAAGGATTAGAATTTGAATGAAGATGTATAAATTTAGAGGAGACTTTATACTCTTCTTACGTGCGTAGTAGCTTGAAATTGTATTTCAAGTAGAATTTTAAATTTTCTCTAAAACAAGATCCTTCCCCTGTTTTCAAAGCATCATTTTTTATCCTCTTTTCTATATTTAACATATGAGTTTTGAGCATAGCTTTCCTTTCATTCAATGGATCTTATTCCTGTATCTATTTGTTTGAAGAAATTCTACTCAATTAATTGCCTTGAGTAGTTTAAAAAAAACATGTGGAGAAGGAAAAAGCTTTTTTCCCAAGAATTTCTTCTTTCTGCTCTTCTCAAGCAGCTTAAGTTAGACTTATATAGACTTACAGAAGAGTAAGTAAAAAGTATTAATTGAATCTTCAAGGAAAGACTGTCCTACTTTTCTGCTCCCACTGTGCTCTCAACGGAGTGTGCAGATGCCAAAAAGAGAAAGACTCTGTAGTAAATTTGGAGAAAGCTTGGAGAAAGTACCTTTTCCCATTTGTTCCCTTCCACAAGTTTACATTTCAACGTGGTTTATATAATTAATTAGAGTCGTTAGAACTCATTTGGGTCACTTGAGCTGCATTGCAAATGATTTAATTAAGTCTCTTATTCAATTATTATAATTTCGTATAATTAGTTTCCCTAAATTGTGAACCTCGCACTTGTCCCTTTCCTCCTTCCATTCTCAGAGCACATGCATGCATTGAGGTAGTACATTATGCATCAAGTTATGTATGAAGTTGTCGTAGGAATTTTTAATGGGAATTTCAGGCATAGGGGAAAGTCATACTTTCTCCTTAAAAAAGAGAAAGTAACGACAAGAGTTTCTTGATAAAAATTTAGAAGCCAAAAACCAAATGGTGAATTTTAAAGAGAGAGAGAAATTTTTGGGAATTTAACAATTTCAATGCGTTAAACGTATAGAAAGAATGTTTTTTAAAACCTGGAGTGAATCATAAAATCTTGGGAGTAAAACTACTCTTTTTAGCGTGGAATAGTAAAAGAAGGTGTGTTTTGGAAATGGAACGTGTAGGTTGAGGATAGGGCGTGAGAAGGAAATGAATTTATGGAAATTTCAAAGCATTAAAGGGAAATGCAATTAGGTGAAAATAATATGTAGAATATATTAAGAGCATAATAAAGGAGAGCATAAATGTATTAAAGCTATGGCTAACATTTGTAATTAGCTTATATAGGGACAAGGTATATAGGGACACTTTTCTCTCTTCTTGAAATGAATAGGGAATTTTCCTTGGACTTTTGCGTGTGTGGAATGTGACAACGTTATGACAATGAGACATGTTGAGAGGCCAGGAGTTGGGAAAGGAAAGGGAAGGAGAAAATACTTGGAGGTATGGATAATCAGGAAAACTCGTTCTCACAAAGCTTCGTATCTCATCACTAAGCTATGATTTAAGGCTTTCATGTTGGACCGGCCTATCATAAATTTGTGGAGAGAGAAAATTTTGTCCCGTTTACATATATTCCTATACGCCCCAGAAAAATGTACAAATTTATCAGAGATAATGTTATTACCACTGAGTTTTTTCAAATGAGGTTTAGAATTCCAATAATGTTTCTAAACAATTTCAAGCATTTAACCATGTTAAAAATCAAAGCTTTTTATGACATAAATAATTATAGTAGAAAATATTTCATGAAAATTATCATTTTTAAAAAACCCAAAAAACAAAATTTTTGTTTTTTCGAAAAACTTCAAAAAAATCCCTAAAAATATCTAGAAAACGACAAAAAAATGTGAAAAACAAGCAAATGGATGAGGAGACACGCGGACAGGTGGATTAGACTAGGGGCTGGAGCACCTCTAAAAAGTGTATAATCCAGAGAGCCTACAGAGGTTTAGAAAGGAGGAGAAAGTTTGGGGAGAAATGGGTTGGATGAAGAAAGGTGTAGGGGAAAGTAACTGGTGCTATGTGGAACATAGAAAAAAGTAGGTTGGTGTGTGAGGAGATAAGGTGAGGTAGAGAAACGGTAGTTGATAGTGTGGAGTTTAAGAAAATAGAGTAGTGCGGTGGTTTTAAGGTGAATATTTTTTGGAGACGTCGTCTACATTAAAATTCACCTGAAAGGATGTGCGGAGAGACCACGTCATTTATTCCCAACACTCTCCCAGGCTACAAATAGAGTGAATCATGCCAATCACGCAGCCCCACTGTCTACACATTCTCCTCATTCTCATTCCTTCCATACCTGAATCTTATGCTGTTTTGGCTATACAAGCTTATAGTTCTGCAACCCCTAACAACTCCTTATGGCATCCTCCGTCTCATGTATCAAAACAAATACAAGAAAATCCTATTTCCTAAAATACACGTACATATCAATGACTATATTATACGGAGATATTGTATGAAACCATTTCCCAAAAGACCTCTGAGCCAAAAACGCCCTTGAGTTTCAGTCACTGACTCGCCTTAGACAACAACTTTAGTGCTAAGTTCGGCTCAAGTTAGTCACAGTCTTAACTTAAATGTAGAGCTGAATGACGCTCAAAGAGTTTCGGCTCGTACATAAATTGTAATTTCAATTTGGATAAACATGATTGAAGAGTGAACACATTGTCATCTTACACGTTAATTGATACCAAATAACCCGGTTTAAAATATTAAAGACGTAACTTCGCCCCGCAACTCTTGAGCTTGACCCTTTCAAAAATTCAGACATACTATTCTAAAACTTTACTTCGACTTTCATCCCTGAAAAACGACACCGAACCTTGAAAAACTTGACCCTTAGAAAACTTGATGGCGACATTTACTAAACACAGTCTTGGCCGTTACAAAACTTAACCCCGAGTCGTATAAAATGACCTCGAGTCGTATCAACCTTGACTGAACTGCAACGTTGATTCAACATTATAGAAACACTTTAAAATATTTTTTTCCAAGCAGAACGTAGTATTTAAAAATCATTTGAAACTTTTCCGTGATACTTCAGAATGTATACTATCCGATCAATCATTTTGTTTGGCGAAATTTTGGACGTTAAGCCATTTTAAAAGCCATCTAAATTCGGGTCTCCAAAAAAATGTTTCCAAATCGCCCTTTTTTCGCTTATTGTGTTGAAACGTTTTGCTCTATTAACTACTGTTTTGGTGATTTGATCATGAAAATTGATTCAGGTTATGTTTGGGAGACGTTTAGTAATGTACGTGTCAATTTTTGCTACAGTAGCATGTACACTGCATTTTCTGCAGCGGGTTTTTTCGGATTTTATCGGTTTAAAAGTTTAAAAATTTTCTGGGGATATTATAGTAAAATGAATCCAGGGCTACAAAACGAAGGGTAGATCCCTGATTACTGAAGTACCTTTACTTGAAGTCTAATTCCTTAAACATATGAAACATATCCTTATTTATGAATACATATAATTGGCTGTTGTTCCTACTTCTAAGGTGTGCAGTATAAAGATATGATAGCTTACAATAGAAATGTAGACATTATTACTGTTCTATTCTCCATTATTACGTGTGAGTGATCTAGACGTACGTTTACTGTACTAAAGTTCGTCTTTGTTTTCCTAATTTCCTTCTCTTTCATCACATTTACACTGCGTAGCAACGGCAATTAATCGGGAAAGATTTGGAAAAGCAGTACTCTGAGCCAATCTGCGACGTAACAATGGTTGGTTTCACATTTTAAATTCAAGTAAAACTTCCACCTGTTAATGGCGCTTTGCTTTTAGATATGCTTGGACATAATATACGTATAACTTTTACTATGAATGAGATTTCGTTATGCAAATCAAGCCTATTATTTGAGCTTTTAAACGTATTGCGGACTAATTTGCGCTACCAAACATCTAGAACGACTTTGAAAACGTTTATTGACTGCTGACTTACACATGATGCACACAATCATTATTGATCAACTGCATTACAATGTAAGCTTAAAATCCTATATCGTTGTTGAAATTAATTTATGCTTCCCGGTAATATTTAAAAAGGTTTATTAGAACTACAATCGACCCACGATGCTAAATATTTATTATACTAAACCGAAATTTATAGCACAATTAAAGCCATTAAAGCTAAATTTAAAGTTGAAATAAACGCAATCCAACCATTCCCAAATCTGGTCACCAGCCCAATTGCGCCTCCTTCAATTTTTCCCCTTCCAGTTGACAAAAGATGTCCAACTTAAGTCTCCTAAGATCTAATCTAATCTCCAACAGATTAGATTTTCAACATAAATTACTTTCCACTTCCAGAAATTCTTCTTATTGTGGAGTAGCAATTTCAAACAATTGTTTGACGATAGTTTCAAATTGAGCAGAAAGTAATTTAAGAGATAATCCAAATGAAGCTAGCTACAGCCTCCCAACCAATTAATCACCGATTAATAAAACAAGACATAATCATTGGTCGAACGTTTAGTTCTATAAGATGTTATTGTTTCTCAATTGGAAGAATGACTGGAGATGGTTATACAAATTGTCTATCTAATGGTTAAATCATGATTCAGTAAGGGTGATTACTGCACATGATCGGTTATTTGCGCTGATGACATGTTTCCGTGCGTAAACCGCAATAAAAACCAATAATAAAAGGAGACGGGAGGAGTGTTGTCCTGATAACTGGATGTATTCCATCAATTGGGAGGATAAAAGCAAATTGACAAATTGTGAAATTCTTTCACTGAAAATGTCTAAAAAACCAAAACAAGATATTTCAAAACAAATGTGGGTTTATACTCCCATACATACTGTAGGTCTTCCAGAGTTTTCATTTCAACCATCTTAAGCTTTTATTTGAAAATATGATAAAACACTTACCTGAACAACTGTAAGCCCCGTTTCATCCATGTTGAATATATTCTCCGCCGTGTATTCTTTCTTTCCAACAATATTTTCGAGGAGATCAAAAAACCTGTACACTGGACCTCGTTTGAAACCTGATATTCGTGCTAGGCTCAATGGAGTCCGAGTATGTAGAGAAAGTTTGTCTTTATGACGATTGAGGAAAGTATTCACCCATCCCCTACCAGCAGCTCCATCCTTGAATGGGTGGCCAACGATGTGGTTTCTCTCCGCTAAGCAAAAAGCTAGCTCATCCAGCGTGCGCCTTTTCATGGCGTAAAATCTATTTTAAAAAATATATAGTGCATATAGTGTACATAAACCTACTTTTTTGGTATCATGGCTGGCAAAAATATTAACTTATAAGGCAGTACTAACTTATATGTGAAATATAAATACAATAAGGACTACGACGAGGTTAGGGAGGCGTTAGCTCGGAGGAATGGCGAGTAACTAGAATATAGGGTCTGATATGTGATGATTGTTGTTGGTGGGACTAGAAAATATAGTTGTGCTAGGGTAAAAGGTTTTATGACAACTGATTTTAGTCCTGGAACATTCATGGAAAACATGACTTCAACTTTACAAAAATATATAGTGCATATGGTGTACATGAATGGAATTATTTATATTTAATGAACTGTACAATAAAAATGGTAAGAACCTTTTGGCGAGTCGATAGATGTGACGAACGATCTCGCCTTCTTCATCCTTGATAAAGACCGGTTTATAACGACCGGAAGATAGTTCTTCCGGAATTTCCTCGTCACTGATCACCGTGTGATGTCAAATACAAGGGCAGTTTAGCATTGATTCCCACACAACTCAAAATGCCTAATAGCGGCCCTAATTTTATCCCCAGGTATTGTATATACAAAGTATTCACACTACAATTGGTACTTTTTAGTTGGTTTTTATAAAAAAAATTCTCGATATATGACTATTATTATGAACAGTCAGTTCAGCCCAGTGGTGAAGTACCTGGCCTCGGCCAGGGAATGGCATATATTCGACCTACCCAGATAAGCCCACCACTACTGACTGTTGCGGAATGTATGGAGAGAGCTGGAAGGACGGTTGCACT
>JAQFXU010004412.1:0-13609 GCA_034693705.1 Spatulosminthurus flaviceps | reverse complement strand
GATATTTTGAAAACGGATTTGAACCTTGGCTCGTCAAAGCAGGGGAAGGCTCGTCGGGCATCGTTCCATTGAAATTGTGTACCTGCGACTGGTCTAAAATAATACCATGCCGTTGTTACAACTAATTGTAAAGACAGGGAGCTGTAAAGGAGGCTCCTGGGACTAAATTATTGTTCGTGCTCAGTAAATGACGCTGACGAGATGTCAACAAGCGCGAAGATGCAATATCAAAGCTCTCTGACTCAACATGAGCTTTAAAATTTAGCGCGACGAATATTTCCGCGCGCGTGAGTAAACCTCAACGGTTTACTTTACAACAAAAATAAGGTGACAAATGCATTGATTCAGTAGTGTAAATATATGTAGTTTATTTGGTTTTAAAACTATGAAATTTTCTAATCTCGCCATTACCTGTGCTTTTCACAACGTTCATCGTAGTAGAGTCGGTTCAAGCCAATGCTGATGTTAGTAATCCACGAGACGAATTTCATAGAAATTGTGTACACTTGATTGGCTGGAAGTTGTTTAGAGAATATCATGGTATAAGTTTGATTTTCCGCGCTCTCTTGCACATCCTTAATCTCAATTGGCGCACATGTTGCATCTACGACCTTCAAAAAAATTCCTGTCATTTATTTAAGCCCTAAAAGTCCCTTGGAAAATTAGTACAGGTAGGCCAAAGCGAGTGTGATTAAAAACAAAACTGTGACACGTGCATAAACTTTTCTAGGGTGGTATTAATGATATATAAAAACCACACCTCAAGTGTGCTTCGATCAACTGTAATGCCTTTATCCTTATGCAAGATCATTTTATCCGTAGCCACCAGCGTCGTCACAGTAATTTCCACGTAGCCCGGCGCAGTCCATTCTTTTAGGCTCCCTTCGGCCTGACCCTCTAAAACTGGTGTGATTCGAAGAACATATGATTCGGGGTTAACGATCAGTGGGAGGAGCGGGGACTGACCAATGGCGATTGGAGTTCCGGGTGCTAATCTACTTGACACCTTGCTAGCATGCTCGATGTCACCCACAAATGGTAGGTAAGCGTCAATTTGGAGTGGAGGGAAAGCTGAAGCAGTTCTAAAAATTGTCACTACCAATAAAATAAGCACCATTTTTATTATGCATTATGCCAACGGAGGACCTAAAATACTACAGGGCATAAATTCAACGTGCTCGGGAAAAGCATTTTTTTCTAATAACAAAATATGTTGTTACTGTTTGAAGTATTTTGTTTGAAAATGGCTCATGCAAGCAATATTTTTGTTTTTATTGACAGTTTTTACAAATAAAGTGGCCATTGTTTTTTGAGTCTGTTTCTCAAAATGGCAAAATCTACCAAAACGATCGAATCTTCGTTTTCATTGAACTAAATACAATAAACAATAGTCTGATATACACATTAATTTACAATACAATTAAAGTACATTCCAAAGTAACAGGGCTTGGCACGAGGACTTGATTGTGATCTCAAATACGTGGCTTTTAAAATTTAAGGAAGAAGTCCGCCATTTTTGCAACAGCTGGCTTCAATTTTATCAGCTCATCGTACATCTTCTGGGATTCCTCCTGATCAAGATCCAGGGTTCTACCTCGACGGAACTGCATCGAACTCACTGAGGTCCAAGGAACGTAACCTCGACCTTCTCTTCCGGGAAGTGATTCCATGGTTTTCATATTCGTCACCTCCTTCACAATTTCGACTGGGACTTTTGAAGCATTGGTGCCCAATGCAGATGTCATTGCCACGGTTGTTACATTTTTCACTTCTTTCATGACATTATCGGGAATTTGTGAAGCATTATTGCTGTCCAATGCAGGCCGCTGAGCCATGGTTGTTACATTTATCACCTCCTTAACCGTTTTGGTAGAGACATTTGACGCATTGCTGCCCCGCGTAGGTGGCAGGGCCATGGTAGTTTCATTCATCATCTCCTTCAATATCGTGGCAGGGACGTTTGATTCATTGCTGTTCAGCATAGATGGAAGCCCCATGGTTGTTTTATTTATCACCTCCTTAACCGTTGTGATGGGAACCGAGGCATTCGATGCATTACTGTTCAGTGCAGGAGGTAGCGCCATGATTGTTTTATTTATCACCTCCTTAACAATTTTGGTGGGGGCCGAGGCGTTTGATGCGTTGTTCTTCAGCGTAGGGGAAAGGTCCATGACAGTTTCATTTATCACCTCCTTGACCATTTTGGTAGGGGTATTTGATGAGTTGCTGTTGAGCGTAGTTGGCAGAGCCATAGTTGTTTCATTTGTCACCTTCCTGACAACTTGGGAGGGGCCATTTGATGCATTGTTGTTCAGCGTAGTTGGGAGCGCCATAATTGTTTCATTTATCACCTCCTTAACAACTTTGGCTGGGACAGAGATATTTGAGGCATTGTTGTTCTGTGCAGATAAAATAGATACAGTTGTTATATTTGTCACCTCCTTCACAATTTTTGCAGGAGCTTGCAAAGCATTGCTGACCAATTTCGGTTGGGGTGGCATTGTCAGCACAGTGTGCAGCAATGCAAAAATTGATACCATAATTAGGTTTCTACGGCTCTGCTATAATTAGACAGAAAAAATACATATTTTTTTAAATGCGCTTTTTATTGTTATACAAAATATCGAATAGTAAGGAATTTAAGCATTAAATCTTGTACCCAAATGAACTGAAGGTAAATTAATCTCACCATTTTTATTCCTTATTTTCAAGTCTGTTTGAAAGGTTTTTCCTCTTGAAACGAAATATCGTTGTAATGATCTCGCTTTACTTTCCTTTGTCTTATTGTCGGTTTGATAAGATTTGTCAAATAAACTGATCTAATATTTACGCTGGAGATTCCTTTATATAGGCCACCAATTGTTTACTTTAAGCTCATGGAAATCTACTGAGGCCCTGCGTAATTTCAAATCTTTCCATTATGTAAATATTCTCGATGCTTGTTTGGTAATAGGAAGAACCAAAGCCGCAACAAAACGTTAATTTGAAACAGCCCATTGTTGCTCAAAGAATTTCCAACAAATATTATTCTTATTCATAACATTATTTTCCATGTTCAAATTAAAGGGGGGATATTTAAGGCAATTAAGCCTGCATCAGTTCCAGTGGATTTGATCCTGGACATCTCCTCACCACTGAGTTCCTTTGACTGTCCAATATTAATTTCGTCTTTGCGTTCTCACTCCTAACTACAATTGACCAGACACGTAATTATCTCAGCTGTGGAAAATACGTCCGCCTCATTTAAATTAACTCGTGTGACCGTGACGCTAAGGAAGAGATAAAATGAATCATTATTATTGATTATCTACATTAAAATAATTAGTGCTTGATATATTTGAAGTATCTGTAAATTCAGGGCGGAAAATACAGGAAAGGCCTCATTAGTCGATGAAATTTTCGTGCTTATCTATGGATTTATTTAAAATTCGTGGCTCGGAGCCACAGATTACGACGATATTATAAATGTGAATGAGAAAACCCAATTTTTTTCTTATTTTAACTAGTTAAGACCTGCATCAATTGTCTAATCACTACAATTATTGTAGCATAACTGATAACGGATAAAGTTGCACGTGCAACAAAAATTCTACGAGATTTTCGCACGCAAAGGGGTTACGTGGGAAAATCCAGGATTTTAATTATTTCATGGATTCATCACAGACTCCAGCAATTTTCTAGCGCTTCCGGAATTTTCCCAATGTTACTTAAATCATTGTCAAGTTTTTTTTTATTATAAATAATGATTTGCTGGCTTATACATAATTTAATACTGTTGAGAAATTAAACCCAAGAGTTAATTTCGGGTCTGGTCAAAGGATTGCAAAATTTTTATGAACAGCTTCACCGTAATTAATTAATTTATGTAGGTGCGGTACAAAATTAAGAGTCAAGGATGGCGAGGAGTGAATATTGCGTTGAAATCCAGTAAGATTTCACATGCCTCAACGATTAGTATACAGCTGGGCTGGTAGCTTCTGGAAAATTCGTGTGTGAGCAAATCCTGCATACAAAAGTGACAGTAAACAAATTATACATTTGTCGCTAACGAGTTTCCACACTGACCATAGCATTATCAGATGAGTACGTGCACGGAAAGTGGGAGCGTAGAAAAATGTTTCTTAACAGCTGAGGAAAGGTTTCGTGGGAATGAATGAATAAAAGACAGAGTTGCGACAAAGCGTCACTCATCTCGTCTCTTCTCACACCCAGCGAAACCATTATCGTCATGTTGCAACGCATAGGATTTCATCATGAGCCCATACGTTAACATATGCAAGCTGGCCTACGTGAGGTGAGGGTGGAACATGTGGGTTACAAGTTGGGTAAAGAAAAGGTTGAAGATAATTCGGAGGATAAATACCCTCCGTGAGGAATACAGGAGGTAGTTTTTAGTGTTTTAAGTTCTAAGGTGGACCTTTTTTATGGTCTACTGAACCTTAAATTAATTTTGGATATTAGGTAAAGGCTGGGTTAAGGTTCGCCTAAGCCAAGGATTTGCACGTAGCCTAATTTTGCAACTGTGTTAAAGACCGGAAAATGTTTTGCTAATTTATTAATTTTTAAATATTTACCCACACTGAATTTTACTCACACAGTTGCAGCTTAGGCCACGTGTAAATGACTTGGCTTGAGCGAACTTTTACCCTGCCTTTAAGCTTTTTTAGAGGAAGCTCAAAAAAATGAGTGAGGTCCGCGTGGAAGACACATTCCCTTTTGTAACAATTTTAGGGGTCGCGTTGTACCCTATTACACGACTAGTCTTATAATGGTCTATCCCAATTCCTCAAGGTAAAAATTTTGGGACCCTCACCCTTTAGATTTTTCTTATACTCCACATAATTAGTGTAGATGGGTGTAGCCGAATCGGTAAAAAAATTAGGATTATAGGAAATTAATGGCTACAAAAATTAAACTATTGTAAACATTATTATAGCAATAGTTTTTCCTTACACCGGGCTTCAATTATTTCGACATTTTAAAATCCCGAATTTTTCATCAGACTTTAGTGCATTTCATAGCACGTAACTGTGGAATTTTTTGATGAACTTTAGTGGTAAACATTTATTTTTTAATTTCATTACTACAGAAAGAAGCAACTCAAATTAATGCTTCCACCACGCAGAGCTTGATCCCACGAGATCCGTTTGATATGTAGGTGAGTGCATTTGTATGGTAAACGTATACACTTAGTTACTCATGCGAGGTAAATTGTTCAAACGCGACGAGAAGTAATTAACACCATTAAGCTACGTAGGAACGTATGGGTGTATCCAAGAGTTTGCACTATATAATTGACCATAATTGAACCATGACATCTCCGTGTCCTTTCATTTAAATATAATATACAGGCTTGTTTTGGAGGATACGCTGATTGTGAGGGAAAAACAGATTAACTAGGATAGCAATTTTCATGGCTAATTGTGCATGCATTATTATTATAAATATTATACTTGCAGAGCAATAATCATGTCGTATGACAAATGCTATATCCAGACTGTTGATTTGTTAAGGACGAGCACATGTGAGAAAGTAACGAGGGGATCAGGTAAGCATGACGTTCCATGCAAAGTTTGTTTACCCCGTAATTTTTATTGAAAGACCGTTGCTCATTTAAAATTATTTCAGCCACATTATATAAACTGTCCTACTATCTTCATTGACATCGATAATCCGCACTGAAAAACAAACAATTAATTTTGGAACAGCCTCAACGTGTATGTTGACTCTCAAGTCGACAGTGATGTGCTCAGCTGGCAAGTGAGAGTAAGTAAAAATTCCTGTGACAAAATTCGATTCTGCTTAAAATAAAATATTTTTTTTGTCTTGAAAATTTTCTCATTAAAAAATGGCTTCTGATTTTCTGAGAGTTTTTAAAATTGTATTGACAGCCCTCCTTACAATATTCTGGCCCATATTTGTCTCGACCCTATTCATTCTATTTTCTCCACTATACCTTCATCGACAAATAATAAAAATGTACGCCAAAATATTTCGTAAGGACTTAGGGAAAATGGTCCCAGCCCGAAGTTGCATCCTTGCGGTAGATAATATGGCAAAGCCTGAGTGCAACGTTGTCATTTGGTTTGTCTTGGAAGGTGACATAAATGTGAAAGAATTCCAGGACTATTTCAGCGCTAAAGTTCTAAATCTCCGGAATCCTTCCAAGCAAAATTTTATTTTCCCCGAATTTCGCCAATATTTTCATCAAACCTTGGGCTATTTATTTTGGAAATGGGATCAAAGCTTTGATGTCAAAAATCATATTAAAAATTGTACGGAATTTGACAGTCAAAATACTCAAGCATTTGTGACGGAAATGCAAGTTTTAAAGTTCAATGAAAAGCTGTTGAGTCAAGCTTGGCCCGAAGGACGAAGTCCTTGGAAGTTCCTATTGATTCGAAATTATGAATCTTTCACGGCTCCTCAAACTCTTGTGCTTTTTACGCTACATCATGGAATGGGCGATGGATACTCGTTTTTAAAATTGATCCAAAATCATTTAATAAATGGGGGCAAGTGTAAAACTGCCAAGCCCAGGGAAATAGTTAATGAAGGGAAAATTTTGAGGCTGCTTAAATTACCATTTAAAATTGCCTACGAATTTAGTGAGCAAGGCTTGAGTTTTGATTTCAATCAGTGGCATCGGGCGGGTTGGAAATTAACGAGGGAAGTTCGAGTGGGAAAAACTAGGAGAATCCCTATCGCTTTTATTAAACAGCTCAAGACACGCTACAACGTGAGCTTCTCCGCAGTCCTGTCCGCTGCTGTGGCTGGAGGGATAAGGAAGTACTTCCTAGAGCATGGAATACAAGTACCGGAATTCATGCGTGTCTTTTTGCCCCTTCCATTTCCTAATCATCCCGAGAATAAACTGGTGACACATTTGTAAGTCAAGTATAATTTTGAAAAAAGTGCTTCGTATAAATAATTTAATAGTATTGCCAGATATTTAAAGGGTCAGATTATTCATTCACATTAATAATATTGAAGCATATTTTAACTTGGTGCAACTTTCCCAACAGAACTGGCTGCTACTACAAACTGCCGCTTGGCGAACCTACACCTCAAAAAAGGGTCGAAGCTGCACATCGGAACTTTGAGAGTTTAAGGGGCTCAGCCATTCCTCTCATAAATTTCTACCTCTGTTTAGTAGGCGGCGCGTTGCCCTCGTGTCTAGCTGCTGTGCATAAAAATTACCACTGTACGGGAATCTTCAGTAATTTCCCTGGAGATGAGGATGAAGATATTAAAATTATGGGGAGGAAGGTCCAAGATTTCTCCTATAATGTTGCTTATTTGCATGGAGCTACAGGTAAATTTGAACGTATGAGCATGTCATATGCACAGAAATTGAAGCATGAAATGTTAATTTTAGGTAATTTCAACTTTATATACTAGTAATTATTTAATGGAATTTATTATATGATTTCATTTTATTTATGTCCTATAGGTTTCACAATTACTTGCCTATCATTTAGGAATACCTTACGAATAGACCTTGCCATTGACTCAGCTCTGGCTCCGGGTAAAGAAGCAGGGATGGAAATTGTCGATGGTATCGCTATGGAATTCGATATTTTATCCCGGGTTTGTTCCACACGAGGCTAATTGCCCAGAAATTTTAAAAAATTGTGTTCTTATTTGTTCCACTTACTTAATTGATACATCGAGCTTTATAACAATATTCTTAATAATAACAGCAATTATGCCTACAATTAGAGGGGTCATAGTTTTAATTAACAATAATAAATTAATAATTGGGAAATTAATACTAATGCACAATATCTCAACTAATAGCGTAGGAACAGCAAAAAAAGGTAGCAAATTTAATGTAAAAATTCCAGGAGTGAATTGTAAATCTAGAACTATCACAAAATCATTGCTGTTAAAGGAGCTTTTAAAGCCATTTAATTTATATTCAAATGTACTAATTTATTTAAAATATATTATTTAAACCTACCTATGTAACAAATGAACAAAGTAAATGATATTCTGCTTATTCTAGCCAATAAAAATAACCATGTAAGTACTTGCAAAGTAAAGGTACTTGAGTATAGAATGCACTGAAATATCGTAAAGACCACCCGAGCTAAACGCCAATGGTCGACAACTTCTCAAAAGCCTCCACCCTGCGGAAAACGCCTTTCTATTCGTCGTTGGCTGATTGCCAACAACCCTCCTCAAATTCACCAGCGTTATTTCCGATTGCTTCTGAACAAATGCCATAGGGATCCAAATTGATGCTACCCTTACAACTTGAAAGAGAAAACACCAGAGGAAAAATATGGTGTTTTGGGCTGAGACTGCATAATGCTCCAGACCATAAATGAAAAAGGGCACCATCAAGAAAACTACTCCAAAATGAACCAATAAAATAACCGAAAAAGCCTCGTCCATCAATTTTGTTAGGAGCTCCAGATTTTTGTATTTCCTGTAGAAATTACTTCCACCGTTGAGTCTACGATTACTCACTTTCCCAAGCTCCTTCAAGCAATTCTTTAGAGTGATGGATGCATAGCCCAGCAAAATATCAAATCCTGCCATGTTCGCCATTGCCAGTCCCATAAAATTGATTTCAAATCCTCCGAGCAAGGTGGATATCATTTTCTGAAGGAGCCAATGCTTGTTCAATAAGAACGGCTCTAGTTCCGAGTAAATGAAAGGGAAGAAGGCGGGATTCCAGAAATACAGGGCCCCCATAAATATTTGACTGCAGAACCACATTCCAAAGTAAGAGGCTAGGAAAAACTTGAAATCTCTTGAGCGCTTGTTTGAGCTCCGAGTTGAGATTGATTCTGCAAATCAATTAACTGTATTTTAATGTCTCTCAAATACTTAACTACATTTATTTGATCATTTTGTAATTATTTTTTCTTCCTAGATTGGAATAATAACTTGAGTGATCATTACCTAGGATATCCCTTTCAATTTTGATGTATTCCGTCACAAATCTAGCAACCTGTTTAGGAAAGAAAATGTGGACGGAAAACATCGAGCTCAAAAATAATGAGCCAAGAAGCCACATTGTCCGAAACATTAGGTCCGGCTTCGGACCCGAACTTCTACATCCTGGGAGAGACAGCAACAACAAAGAGATTTGTTTCAATACAATCACCACCGTTGTCACAATGTTGAACCAATAGATCTTTTTTCCAGTGGAATCTTGAAGAACCGTCAATTTGGAACCCCCAAATTTATAAGGGAATACTCCGACTTCCTTCAACTTTGCAAAATACAGCCCATAGCCTGTAGTTGCCATTTTATTTGCTGTGTAAGCAGCTCAAAGCTTTTGGAGCAAGGTTTCTTCCGTTTACAAAATACATTTGATTCTGCTAAAGGGATTTAAATGACCGTTGACAATAACACCATCCAAAAGCGACTGAATTCATGTTAAATCCCAGCCACATATTTGCAGAGGGCATTGGAAAAGTACCTCACACGGGTTATGGATTCTTGAATGTTGTGAAAGTTTCTCTTAAATTCACAAACGAAGGCAAACACGCGAATACAAAACTTTTAAATGGAGGAATTCCTTAAATTGGCACTAAAGTATTTGACTCCGAGTAGGTAAATATTTCTTGCTCATCGAATATTCACAAAGAAAATTAAATGTTACCTGAAGGTTTTACATAGTGCATGTAGTTTATATTATGGATCGGAAATATACGAGGATATTTTACACAAGGAATATTGGACTAGGTAGTAGAGCATTGCTCATGTTGGTCACGGCGGCTCCACAAAGTCCAAATATTTTAGCTCAAATGTCACCTCGCCTTAAAATCTCTAGGATTCCGGGTCTCAATGCAAAGTAGCTACCGACAGCAGAAGGATCAATATGTAACTGATTGGAAACACGTATATATACGGAGAGGAGAAAAGACTAGTAGAGTTTCAGTCCAAGCCGGAGTTTAATAGTGTTTGAGAGCGTAATAATTACACCAAGTTGCACGAGTCAAAACTTACAAGCTCCGAGTGGTTTAATCCAAACTAATAACAAACCTATCGTGGACTAACGTGCAAAAGGGAATATAATTTTATTTTTTCTCAAAAGGTTCGGGGAATTTTAGCTACTTTGCACTTTAACCAATGACATGTTATGTTGTATGTCCAGCTTTTTGAAATGTGTCCATGGCTTCTAAATTTCGCACATACATACATACATGTATACCTGCCTTGTATAATTAAATTCCTTACAAAACAGCGATACATAACTTACTCTCTCCGGGAGGGATCACAGTTTGAGCGAAATTCCTATATAATGAAAAACGTATGTATAAAATATTAGCCTGTGGATCGATTCAGTAATCCAACTACCGTGTAATTACTGATAAGAGTCTATCAATACTATGAGTGCAAACAAATACAAATAAACAAGTTATATGGCACAGTCCATAATCGATACACAAGAAATACTCCAAATATATAAATACAAGTATATAATGTATATTCCAGGCATCAAATCCCTTTTTATCTATATTAATTTTGAACCCTCAAATTTATTCCGACCTTCTTCGACTTATCAAAATAGAGACTATAGCCTGGAGTTTTCATTTTATTCAGTGTGTACGCTTCGTAACGATTTTTGACTAGTGGTTTCAGATTCAGAAACTTTTTATACAATTTATTATATTCTGCCAAGGGGATTTAAACGACCGTCCACAATATCACCCAGAACTGAATGCAGTGACTGAATTCAAGTTAAATCCCATCCGCATATTTACACTCGACTTCTTCTGTAATGTTGGAAAAGTACCTAAAATGGCACCTCAAGTGAGTAAACAGCTTCTCCTTCACGAACAATAACAAAAACACAAAAATTTACCCTTGACGTCAGTGCACAAGTACGAAGTAAATGAAAACCCACGTAGACCATGTCCATTTCTACACTACTGTGCCGAAATCTAGAATATTGTGCTGTTGTAGATGTACATATTGGAAGGAATTGACTACCTCTAAAATAATTGACTCCGAGTACCTCTTTCTTCCTTTTACCGAATATTCACAGAGAAATTAATAAAGTTTTTTACTCAAAAGGTGGTAGGTACATGTATAGTTTGATCTACCTCGCTACGTTATGCAGAGAACTGAAGCACGTGAGTTGGGAATGTGTGTCATTATTTTATAAGGAATATTGAACTAGGAAGAAGAGGACGACTCACGTTGTTTAAGAGTACCCAAAGCCAAAGGCGAAATATTGTAGGTTAAACATGCCAGTGTTTTGCCCGGCAAAAAAAAAGTTCCCAACGATTAAAGCCGTTCTCAGTTCTCAGTTCAACTGCTTCTTCTTCGTCTCATCCAACGCTGTATGAAAAACACCCCACCGACGTACATCGCGCACAACGCAATAATCACCGGGGTGAATTTACTCATTGCTGAGACTGTTCCGGGCACATCGTACACTTCAAATTCAAGCGCTTTTGTGTGCTTCGTAGTAAATAACAAGTTATTCAGGGAAACTTCACCAACTGCAAAGTACTTCATTTTTGAAAAATTAAAAAAAATGAGTACCAGTTTCGACAAATAACATTTGTCTCCCATAGGACAATTTAAAACTAAATGTCTCAAACCCCAAACATTGCTATTTATATCCATTTCCATTTTGAAGTGAATTGAAGGGAAAATATTACTTGGACGACTAAGTCAACTTTTAGCGACCCCCAATATTTTTTATTACTGAGCTATAAATATAATTTGTGTAACATTGACTACAGGATTTCCCTATAGAATAGCCGGAGAAAATGAGTTTAGAATTAATTTATTGCAAGAAAATCTCACGCTTTACTAATTTTACTTGTATGAGTTGAAATTGATGGGAAAATGTCTAGTTCTAGGTCATCAGACAATGACGTAGACGTAGATGAGGTTCAATTCATTGTAAATAATACGTACTACAGTGATTTTTGCTCTGACACTTGAGTTCCAATAGCACGTGTTGGAAAAGTGAGCAAGTGCTAATTTTAAACCAAGTTTTCCTTATATTCATTTTTTATTTGCTATTTAATTCATCAAGTGATATGATCCTACTTAAATTTAATTAGACATTTAGTAAAGCTCTAAAATAATTTACTTACCTGTGGAAAATATGATGGGATGAAAGCTATGGAAACTTATGTGGCATGAGTTTTCGGCGTGGGTCTTTGAAAGCTTCGATGAATTGCGGAAGGGCATTGTAAATTATCGGGGAAGTTGAAGACCCTCAAGAAAATTTTCTAAGCTTTTGCCCCGAATGTATTAGAAACAAACCTATACATATTAATGATATGACCGCAAGTTTTAAAAGCAGCTTGTGCCTGGTTAAAATCAGTCAAATTCCATGCTTGCAATTGGGAGTTTTTTCATGTGTTCACGCCAGCGTGAAGAAGTGACAGTTGGTATGCATTATGGCATAAGCGGATGTGAGGCAATTGTGAGCTATGCGTTTGCAGGGTGTATGTATAGTGTAAGGCTCACTGTGTGTGTGTGTTTAATGTATGCGACTGACGATAGCGGGGCGTTTGGAACATGCAAGATAAAGTATGCATTGAGTCATTGAGTGACTCCAGTGTGAAGGTTGTGTAATTGAGTAACCTAGGATATTTGCCTCAAAATATAATTTAATTGTAATTTACAAAATTTGATAATTCCTATCTATTGTTCTGTGTGAACAATTATCTTGTGTGCCCTACCTAGTCTATTCTTAGAATTAAGTAAATGCTGGAAAGTTCCAGTTCTAAAGGTAAAGTTGTTCTCAAAGTTCAGTTGTCACCAAACCTTGGCCTAATACATACCTAACTTAAAATTACTTGTATATTTTTCCTCTCAATTTTATTATTTGGTGTGCTTATAGCACACTCGCTATTTATTTGACGATTCTTAAATTACTAAAAATTAAAGCACTTACTTTAGCTACAAATACAAAAAGCACTTAAAAGTATTTTGATTTATTCCCATCAACAGCTAAAACTACACATCCTATTTCTACATATTACATTGCCATTCCACCGGGTTAAACAATATTCATGCATAAGGTTCATAAAAATGCTGGAAAAATTGGGTTGTGCACTAGCAAAATTTCCTTGTTGACATTTATTTGCTATTTAATTAATTACATGATAAAAAATTAGTGAAAATGAAGGAGCTGGAAAACATTTTTTACTAAATTATACATAAAAATCTAACTCAATTTTTTACTATCTTTGCTCTGGCTTCCGTAAGCCTTGTTAAAGAAATTGATAAAGAGAACCATGTAGACGCACGCCAGTCCAATGATGTAAAAATCATTTGTCAATGGACGTTCGCAGGAGGCTCCGGTGGCTGGAAAATCATTTTAAAAATCTTTAGCATAGAGTTCTACACAATTATTAGGCAAAATTAAATATGCTTATTAAAATCAAAACTCACTTCGTACGACGACCGTATAAAAACTTGCTACCACAATAAATGCAAATTGAAAAATTTGAAGGGAAGTTATGGATTTGGAGAGCCAAATGGGAAATTTGAAGTCCATTGCCTGGAAAAAAAAATTGAAATTTGGGCTAAAATAACTGTAGTTAGTGCTGTAAGATTGTCGCATTTTGTGGTGCATTTTGTGGTGGTTTTGATGCAATTCACAACCACAAAACAACCA
>JAQFXU010004411.1:0-13612 GCA_034693705.1 Spatulosminthurus flaviceps | reverse complement strand
TCAGACTTTCTAATTGCCGTTATTTTCCTGGTTTTCCCAGATTTTCCATGAATTTGTAAGTTGTGACTCATGTGTACAAAAATATGGATGCACGAAATTCACTACAAAATTACGTTACTGCTCTCGTTTTATTTCTATCTTTGTAGGTACACGTCCCGAGAAACTACATACAAAGAGTAACCTCATTGACCAAGAGGCCATCGTCTTCTTACTTAGTCAACATATTGTAGTGCCCTTTCGAACAATTTACAACGCCATTAAAAATACTTGCGTTGTCATACTTGATATTTTTTATTTTTAAAATGCACTTTCCAGTTCAAACTATGCATGAAAACTTAAAATCCGTACACATTTCATACACTCCAAATATAATGGAAAGGTTTCAACTATTGTGGAAATGGAAATACACACGAATAATTTACTATTTATTATACGCCTCTATAAGTTTTGCTCTTGCCGTCTTTTTTTAGCTTCCAACCTTTGCATTATCTCTGCGTTCGTAGGGTTATCCTCCTCCCAAGGACGAGGTCCTCGTTTGTTTTCCCATGAGTCTATATCCATCTGCTGTACTTTTTCAAATTCTCTTTCTATGGAAACCTCCTCCGGTTTCTTCATCTTAATTCCAGCTTCTTCAGCATCAGCCCTTGAAAATGTCTGAGTTCGGTATTTGTACCTAAAAACAAGGAATGCGTAACAGGTTATTATTATTACTAATAAAGTGTAAACCATTAAAATGCCCTTTCTTTTAAAATATTGTTTATTTATATGTAAAACACGGATTCTGACTCCGAGGGAAAATTTCATAACAATGCACTAATTGGATTTAATCATGACGTTTTTGGAGAACAACATTACCTGACTTTAGAAAATTGAACCAGTCCTACTGCACCTCCAAATACAAGAACAAAGAATGGAAGTCCTTTCTTCAATAGATCCCTCCCGGACATAGTTAGATTAGAACAGAACGGACAAAATACTCACACGTACTTAGATAGAATTAGAAAAAATGTTGACTCCAATTCCGAACAAACCGAGTTTAGTTATTGGAAAAGTTTCGCTCCCATGTTCAACTTATGGACTTCAAATAAATGTGATTTTCAAGCACTAAGCATGTGATTTCACCAAAAATAACACAAAAAAACGAAGTTTACAGACAATAGAGACTTACAGACATCTGATATCTGATCTCAATAATTGTCTCCATGTGATAATTAATCGCAACATCGACGTGAATGTGAGTCCTTTTAGTCCTTTTTGAAAGTGAATATTGCTCACACACTTTTAATAGTACTTACTAGACTATATAGTATGCAGTATCTTACAGCGATGGTATGGTATGGGCGAATTTCGCGCCTATAGGTATGTAATTATGAAACAACACAAAAGTCCTTATAGCCATAGAGGTAATCCTGTATGTATTCTCAGTGAGTCTCTCTCACATATAATTATACTTTGCTGCGAGAGCTGCGCTTTTAATATAAGCTTATACGGTTCGGTTCAGCAGTGACAATGCCCCAGCCCCAATCAAAAAGTTATACAGCATAACAGACGTTTTATCTTGACTGCTGGAACAACTAATTATTATGGGCTTTAGAATACAAACTTGCGATCAAGCTTAATAAGACTTTGCCCCCTCCCAATAACAGAGGTCCAACAGAAGGGAGTGAAGGGACACTACGAAGAAGGTGACATCACGAGTTTGCAGAGATGGCATCTGAGACTATATGTAGACAATACTAACTATTACAAACTGCTCTCACTCAAAAGCAATATAATATTCACTACCCGTTCTATCAATAATCGAGTTATATTTATTACTAATTACGTAGATTCCAAAACCAACTGAGAATCTGTTCACTTGGCAGTCCATAAAACCCGTTTTGCATTTTTAAATTGCTTTATTTTGCTCTCAAAAATTCTATAGTTACTTTACATACGATTACAATAAATTCGTATTAAAATCCGTTATTACAATTAGTTGAATAAGAATAATATATCTCTGGTACACATCTGATTTAATAAGGCGTTAATGCGATTGCTAAAAACAGTTAAGGTCGAATTCAAAGTGCAAAACCGTAAGTACCTGTCACAAAAACTCAAGATGCGACAATAAATTATCACTTGCACCACTGGTAAGAAGATACCACATTAACCATACCAAAGTAATCCATGAATACGACGTCTTTTGAATGCATTTGCATCATTAAAAATAATTTATACATGTTTCGATATATCAATTTGCTTCTTTGAAGTCAGTTGAAAAATAAAAGCCGAGGAAATCACTTTTGTGAGTAAAGTTATTAATCACTTCATCTCTTGAAAAACGCTAAAACATGCGCGTTCCAACGTGTTAATCCTGTATCGACTGAATTGGTTGGTTTTCAATAGCACTTTGTTCTTGCATTTTCAAAACAGAAAATTTAATTTTAAAGTTATTTGACATAGTAGGATCTTTCATAAGTCCAAAAACTTGCTCGAAGATGCCAACAGCTGTAGTACCTTTGTGAACTGTTCCACAAACCATCACTTGAGCTAAACCATGAGGATTAATAATACCTCGGATACCCAAACCGTTCAATGTATTGGGATTGAAGAAGCAACAATGATCTGCAACTAAACTTCGAAGAAGTTGGCACACTTGATTTCCATCATGTTGAATACTAGTTTCATTGAAATGCTTTATCGTGCCATACTGCAGTCGAAAGTTACAGTCATTCCAAAAATGTATTGGTGTAAAATCATCCAGCTTATTTAATCTAGAATAAAACCAATGAGCAAACTCGAACGCTAAATTTTGGCCAGTTTGAATTTCTTCAGGAGTTTGGTATTCCTCTTCACTATCTTCGGTAATATCTGTAAAAGTCGTATTTTGTGAACATGTGACGGAGGATGTCTGACTCAAGGTTTGCCCAGGGAAATTTTCACTCCCTTCCGTCGCATCAGCCGCCTGGGCAGCAGAATCGGCTACATCTGCAGGCTACAGAAAATGTTATAAGCGAATTCCACCATTATAACATATTAAATCAAGAATGTCTTTAGTCCTGCTGATCTTACCTTTTCATTATAATCGTTGAACTGAAGTTCTTTCCCTTGCAACACTCCCCACTGCTTAAGTACAAGCCGGCACAGCTTTGTTTTGTCCGCCTGAATCGCAAATCGTACCTCTTTACTTAGCAAGTACTTAGCTAAATACTCCTTCTTAATTCGTCGTCGATTGAGAAGAGAAACTCCATCCGAGAAATTGATAATAACAGAAACTGCTTCTACAAAATAGAAACGAATGTCCAAATTATTCATACACTAACATATTACACGAATGCACCAAAATAGTAGTACCATCTTCTAACTTACCATTTAAATTTTCAGGACAAATCAAGCCCCCTGTAGTAGTTTTTACTAAGCCCATCACATCATCTTCCGGAAGTTGCTGTAAAAATTCTTGCATTCCCAAACTCTCAGGGTCAGTAAAATTATCCTTCCATGTCCCAGCCTTTCCTCCCATTTTCTTTCATGTCCCACCAAAACGGTCCACAGGAATTTCAAGTTAGAGTGTCTAAAGCATCCACATAATATTTCAAATTAATTACAACAAGATGCTCTATTCGCCCCAATTAAGTAAAATCATTAAACCGTTTGCAGATTACAACACAAGCTTACCTCAAAATTCTGCAAAAATTCTTCAGATTAAAACTTTACCTGGAACCTCCACAACAATTTATTAATTTATTGAGGCATTCCATTCATTTTTTCTCAAGAACAAGAGCAAGTTAATTATTAGATTTTAAGCAATTAAATTGCCTCCACCCAGTCATTTCCGTCACTGGATTTTTTCAATCTTTGAAAAATCCGTATGCCAATATAGCATTCCCGTAAGATAAAATAATCCACCGGACGGAGATGGAATTTTCGTTTTTATTTAAAGCGCTTGTCACACACGTTTAAGATTTTCAGTTCAACTATTTTGGTCTGCAAGGATAACTCGCAGAGATCCTGTGAAATCCTATGAAAGAATTCTTCACTTATAAGTTCGTATGAATTACGTCCAGGCCGTATAGAGATTCAGAAGAGTACTGAAGGAAGGGCACCTTTTCATATACATACGTATTTCTTTCCATATCCTCAATATATAATATAAGTCCCTACGTATTAAATCCCTGGGCAAATCAGTGTGCCGCATGCTTTAATTTCCTCATACACTTTTGTATTTAATAATTTATAAACTGTTCCAGCTTCCAGGCACACCTCCAATTTTCTAACAAAGCACTGTTAATACTGACAGATTCAGAACTCCAGCAATTCATTACATTTGCTAACATAGTGTTAACAAATAACTTTCTATCATAAAATTGAAATCCTTCCAAACATATATTCGAATATATATCGACAACCACTTCTGGTTACCACTGACTAAGTGTTTGAGAACCGCCTTATTAAAATATAGCATGCATTTTATTTTATATGGTAGCGATACCGGCGGCAAAAAAAAGTGCCCTTGTCCTTTCCTTGGGTGTTTTTGGCGACAATGCAATTAAAGCGTGTTTGAACACACTTCATATCATAACTTCATCGCATAGTTCATTGACAATTTCTCTGCGTAGAATAAAACTTTCGAAACTTGAAAGCAAATTACTTAAAGAGTATTTATTGATTGCTGTTTACTCCTACAATTAGTGATAAGTGGTAATTACTTAGTTGCCACAATTCAATTGGGTTATTGGCGCGTTATTGAACAATAATTTTTTAGAGATTGAATCATTGAATATTGAATTCACTTTACTGCTATAATTAAGAACAGTAAGAGGCTCTGGAATAGTTTCACCATTACTGTAGGAGTAATTACTGAAGGATGTCGAAACAGAAGGGATCTGCGGAGGATAGTAAGTTGTTTAAAGTTTAAATATGTACATGTGATATGGAAATGGCAGGGTTGAGTAATTTATTTTGATATAGTCCAGATTTTTACTATTGAATCGGTATTTTACAATTTATTCATCGAGTTGATAGTTCCAGAAGTACGATAAGTGTATTGTGGAAATAACAGGTTCTGGTTTATTGTGTAGTATCTCAAGCTCTTTTCGAAATCTCGGAGCGAGTTCTGTGCTTCCATGGACCCTTAATTTATGAGGGAAAAGTGCTCAAGATTCAGTCGAAGGATAAGGAGATCAGTTATTGGATTCATTATGCTGGATGGAGCAAATCGTATGTTGGATCTCGTATCTATAAGGAATATGGAGATACAGAAACTATAACTGTTGGTAGTTAAGTAGCATGATTTTTGAGTGTTGTATCGTTGTATGAATTTACATAGTTGGGATGAATGGGTTCCTGAAAAACGGGTCTTGAAGTATGGGGAAGATAACTTGAAGAAGCAGTCAGAATTGAAACAAGCATTGGAAGATAATACGTGAGTAGCATAGCTTGTCGAATCATGTTAAAATTAGCGTTCAGTTGTTAAAAAACTGCATTTAAATATCCACGTCATTGTTATTAGGAAAGGTAAGAAGGGGATAGCGAAGCCCGTGACGCTCAACAAGAAGAAATCAGTGAGTTCAGTAGGGGGAGATTCTAGCAGTGGAAATCTTTCAACAACGGACTCTAGATCTTCTACACCTATTCAAGATCCCAAAGTTGCTACTAAAGTTAAAGCTAGTGAACCTCCTAAGCTTGAAGATGAATCGAAGAAGAGGAAACGTAATGAGTTCGTTGAACCGGTAAGTGACCTTATGTGAAGAATTTGGATGAATGTAGGTATTGGGGAGTTCTAATTAAGTATTATTATAGGAGCAAACATTTGAAACAAAACAAGAAGTTTCAATTCCATTACCTGACCAGCTCAAGACATTCCTTGTAGATGACTGGGATTTTATTACGAGACAAAAGAGGGTGAAAGCACATCCATTTTATTATTTTTGAAAATCGATTCTGTGTCAAAGTTTTGAGAAGAGTTATGTTTTAAGAACCTTTTTTACCATGTCACTTATTGCAGCTAGTGAATATTCCCGCCCGCCACACAGTGGATTCCATCCTGGCTGACTACCTGAAATTTGTTAAAGAGAATAGGCCAGATGATGCAGCAACTGTAGAGGACTTATGTACTGGCATAAAAGAATACTTTAATGTTATGGTTGGGAATCAGCTCATGTACCGGTATGAGCGTCAGCAAATGAGTGACGTAAGTCTCAATTAAACCTTCGTGACTTGAGCATGACTGATACGTTTTACGGTTTTACTGTCTGAAGTTTTCACAATTTGCTATTATTGTTAATTGTTTTGAATGATTTGTTTTTACAGTATGAACAGAAGTGTAAGGATGAAAATGTTGAAGTGCCACCAATGTCTTCTGTATATGGAGCATCCCATTTGCTTCGACTTTTCAGTAAGTACATTTTGCTTTTTGAACGATGGGTTAACAGCGGTCTCATTAAATTTGATTTTTTGCTGCTGTATATTGTTATTGTTAAAAATGTTGAAGCATTCAGTTGTGTCAATGTCAGTAGCAATGTATATAAGAAGTTTAAGTTAAAATGTTTTTAGGGGGTACTTAATGAAATTTAATTAACGTAATTTTAGCAAAACTGGGAGGATGTTTAGCCTACACGACAATGGATGCAGAAGCTATCGAAATATTGTGCAAATGCTTCGATGATTTTGTTAAGTAAGAATACTTCATGAGATATAATGAAATTTCATTTGACATAGCAGCACTATTCAATCGATAAAAATTAGAGCAGATTACGCAGTTACAAATCTCTTTAAAAATCTATTAAAGCTAATGAAAGTCGTTTTTTAAATTAGATTTTTGGAAACCAACTATAAAATATACTTCAGCGTGGATGACTATGGAGCTGCCCCTCCGGAATATCAAAGAAAAGTCCCTGCATAATTAATACTTTTTGGAATATTTATAATTTTTGACATTGATGGTAGATTAATAAGAACTGGGCAAATTAGAAATTATTATTTTATTTATTATTTTGTTTAGGGAAAGAAGCCATTTCCGCTACCAATTGTGGATGCCGTAGCTTAATTGCTGTAGATACTTGTATGGGATGGCTGGACAACCTTGGCTTTGCTTCGCGTGTGCAGTAAATATTTTAAGCTTGTTTACGTGCAAACTTAATACCTGATAAAGCTTATTGCGAGTTTAGCACCATGCAGTTAGTAATACCTTTTTTTATTTTTTTAAAGATTTAGTTCCTTTGTCGTTTCAACATTGTTTGACCTTTTCCCATATAATGCTTGACTTTTGCATGATAACTTAGAGTTTAATCGTAAAGTTTTCTGAAATTTTAAAACCGCAAGTACGTATTAAAATATTAAGTACAGTAAATCTTTTACTCTTGAATGATAAAAATATGTTTCCTAACAGTAGTGATAACAACACATATGTGAACACAATCGAAACTTAAAGGGTAGAATTTTTGCCAAACGTTTTTTTGCAGTTTTCGCTCTGCAGTGTTTTGATGTAATGTCATTTTGATGGCAGAATTTTATTTGCTTTTCTAACTACAAAACCTTGGATGTAACTTTGACTACCGTATCTTATTAACTAAAAGCTTCATATTCTGGATGATGACTGGGTTCGTCCTATGTGACATTACATGTTGTAAAGCGTAAAAAGACGTCATGGTAAAATAAAGTAATTTAGTTTTTTTGCTTCAAAAGAAACCACTGAGAACGTCCTGATTCTGTTGGAAACTATACGTTCTCATGCGCATCTGTGGATGGCCTAATTGCTTGTTTTACAATAATTTAAAGGAAACTAAACTGAAGATTTCTTGTTCGGAAATTGCACTTGATACCAGCTATATGTATATTTGTAGTGAGCTAAGCTTTTCTTTAAAGTTAATATACGTGTCCTCATAATAAATAGCCGCTTTCTAAAATTTTACACGAAATATTTGAAGCAAGAGGGAACGTTTTTTTCTGCCTCCTTTGACATTAATGGACGTAGAAGTATGCATAGTTAGTATCGCTTAATTATAAGTCTGCATCCTCGAAAAATGAAAATTACTGACGGAATGTTGAAAATTTTCCCTATGTTGTCACCATGTTGTCTAATTTCTAATCTTGGAAAACCATAATCAAATTGACAATTTTTCTGGAACTTTTTTGATCTGGAGTTCGATTGTTAATGCAGTATTGATTATAATACCCAAACTATTTTTACTAACCATGACGTGTTTCTTGCAGATTCAGTAGTGAAAAGTGAAATAAGGGAAAAAATCTTCACAATGTTGACGATGTAAATATTTGATCTGGTGATTGTATATTTAAAATAAATTATTTATTTACATGACAAAAGAAAATGATGCGTTTAAAAAGCTGTTCTGTTAAAGCAAAAGTCACTTCCATTACACATAACAGGTATCGTAACTTTAATACCCAGCAGAATCGGGCTGAACAATAAGTATGAACAAATTTCATCGCTTCCCCACAAGTCTCAAGTCCAGTACACTAAAAGAGTCAGTGGTACCATTTTTGGTCAAAATTGTGCACGTAGGAACCCAAGGTATGTAATTATAATTGTTGGTTACGAATCACGGCGGAGCATTCATAGTAGACATCGAGGGAGAAAGGTAAAAGTGGCCGCATTTCATTCTTACCATTTAAGGGAAATCACGTAATTCAGCCAGTAAATATGATTTTCATCGTTTCATCTCATCATTGCGGGTTCACCGGCACAAGGATAAGGTTATTCTGCTTATCATCCACATGTCTATCATGGTTATCATTGTCCTGCAGTCATCTTCCCTTGACTGTAAGGAAAAAGTCCCTCACTCAATTGCCAGTGATATGTCCAATACCAATTCTAAAACTTTCAAACTTTTGAGTTGGCCACGTCAACTGATCATATCAACAATTTATTCCATTTATGAATGTTATTCAAGTCGGAACAGCGTGTCACCATCCCCTGCAAAATCCCCTGTAATGCATAGTTTATTATTAGTTCCCTCAGAAGTACGTTCGTTTTTTTTCAATACTGGCCTTCACGTTTTCACTTAACTTTTGCCATGGATTATTTTGGAGCTTAATTACTATTTAAACGTGTATTAACATTCAACCCTTCTAGTCTTCAGCATTCTCATGGCTCAATTCATATCCTATTGTAATGTTTAAGCTGTGGTCAATACTTGGTTATACATACATAAAATATAAAAATTATTCTAAACATTCGTCCGTTGCCCCAATGATAATTCTACCAAGGCATGTTCAGTAAAAAGAAAGTAATGGCACAAAAAGTACGTAAGTACTTACTTCAACTATCGAAGGCAAATTCATTTCCTTTATATGCATTATATGATTGCCATTATCACGGCTTGTGGTCATTTGAACATCAAGTCCGTGTCGAATTTGTAGCAAAGGAGTTCTAATTACATGTTTCATAAAATTGTTATTGAGTCATGACATCATTAATAATTCTTTGAGTGGGTACCTTTCATAATATCCTTACAAAGACTTATCGCATGCATCTTGTTTTCACACATCTCCCCTCTTTAGTCTTCTGTATTTTAAACAAGTTTTGTTTATGCAAGTCCAAGTAAGGATCAGCCATTGAACCATGCATTTTATCCTACCTTAAAATGATACTAAGCTTATTTGAACAAATTACTTTGCAACGCAGTAGAAACATAGTATCAAATTTGAAAACGTATAACTGCATAACGTAAAAGGATAATACAGCAAAGGGATAGGTGTTGGAGTGGAATGCGTAATGGGAATTAATCATTGTCTTCTTGAATCACATCTACAGAAGACAGCAGCTGCCACGAGCATGTATTCTGAAAACACCTTGATCGGCTCTCAAGACAGAGATCCCGAATAGGACATCCTTTCATTCGGCTTTGCTCATTTGACTGACCTACAATTTGATTTATGGTTACAAGCCATTTGACTTGCTTGATGCTATTATGCAGTTACTCGTCAGGGCCATATACTGTACGTTGTCGCCGCACTTGACTTGGCTCTGTTTAGGGTTGACGGATCAAGTCCGATTTACCATTATAGAATTTGGCTTTCGCTTTACTTGTAACTTATAGGCACTTGTGACATGCATACTAAAATAGCATCGTCGTCCTTTTCAACCTGTAACAGAGTAAAATGTATTTAAAAGGTAACCATTTCTTAGTTATGGCAATAAGCCGCCCGTAACTTTTACGACCTTCCATAACATAATCCAAAGGTTGTGATGAAATGTTCAACGAAGCACACGAAACTGTCAAATATTCTACCAGGTATTAATTCTATATATTTTTTTTACATTTGTCTAAGCAATTGTACATAGAAATTATATGCGTTTAAGAAAATGCACATAACTATGGAAAGAAATGAAAGAATAGACATAGTAACAATGAATTCAAAGCCAACTTCGCCACTGCACTTGTTGAGGGTCCCAAGTACTGGAGAAATGTCTTACATAATGGGAAACAGCAGGAGAATTCATGCGACACTTTCTCATAAGAGAGAGGGTGCCAAAAGAAAATTTGCCAGACAAAAAACGAAAGCAGGTCAAGGGCTATTCACCCCGCCAAATACTAACATTAAAACTCTTGTAATAATTAGTAAATTTCGACAAACCGATCTCTGGCTAAGAAAAACTAAGAACATATCCAAGCACTTTATAAATTACATGTGCAAAAATACTAAAACCATAACTATTTTCTTTAGTAGCGGAAAGCTTTCAACTTTTCCAGCTTTAATTTTCACCCAGGCTTTGGAAAAAAAAGTAATTATAAAATCGCATCAATTAAAACTTTTCATCAGTATAGTCATCAACAGCAAGCCCATTCCTTAGGAAAAGGTCCCCCAAATTACTTGCGTATGTAAGTGCATGATTTATGCCTATGTAATAAAAAAGGAAAAAAAGCCGGAAGCTCTCGACTTGGAAAGATATCCATAAATAAAGGAATGATCCGGCATTATTTTTGGGTGACAGGAACATTTTCGGATCACCGAGCTCCTTTCCCCGGACTCTCCGTCTGTAGTACAGGAGTATACGTAATACACGCAATCATGTAATAGCTATTATGGCTTACATCTCCCACGCTACATGTAACAAGACTTACTTCATGTGTGTGCAAGTGAAAGATTTTTACAATCAGCCATACAGAATTTCGGGATGATTTGGAATCAGGAAAAGGTACACACCATTTTAAAGAGAGAGATGCGTTTATTTTAAAAGTACTATTAATTCATCCCCACATTCTCCACTCGAACTTATATGCAGACTTTTATACGTACTCACCATATAGCAATTAGACTCTAGTGAAAAATTTGTAGCTTGAATCTTACTACTCTCATTCAGACAGATTTTACATGTAAATTGTAAATCCAAACCATGGTTATTTCTGTACCTTTATTTGTGTTCCCTTTCCTCTATCCTGAAATCTGCACGTAGCATTGGAGCATTTCTGGTTTACGAATGTGTAGTAATACGCATGTATAAGTATATACCCAGCTTAACTACTACATAACATATCGTACATAAAGCATGTGGATGGTTGCCTATCTTTCAATATTGCACTTTTGAGTTGGTGTAAAAATGTGTAGGAGCCATGTTTGTGTGTCTAAAATTATGAAATCACACAAGCGATTTCCTACATCCAATGATAGTATTTATTTCCTAGGTCTATATTCACAGTGTATGATCTTAGTGAAATATTAATAAATATTTTTTACTCGACAATATTATATACCCATGCAAAAGAAGAGGGGGTTCTGTGGGTCGACTAAATAAAACCTTTGAATTAAAATTTATGAGAAATTGTTTTATTCGCTACTTAAGCGCGGGGATATTAGTTCTATTTTGAAAATATTTCACACAAAATTGGCAGAGATCTTTAGATGTGAGCTCTAGTAAGGATGCAACTTACGGTTAGTAATTACCCGTTAATATGTAACAACCTATAAAGACGGGTGAGAAATTTTACAGAAATTACCTAATTCTTCAAAGTACAGAATATATGAGTGCTTATTTCTACAACATGAATAAAGTCCGCTGTGTATTAGACATGTAGTTTTAAATTAGAAATAATTTTTTACACGGATGGAAAAAGTCGGACAAGCGTGAAAAATAAGTGAGAGCTGATTCTTAAACCCAGTTAAAATACACAGGGCTCTAGAGCTGACTGGCAATTGAAACTGCTTTGTGTTACTATCGTTGTTGAAGGCGTAAAAAGATTGGAAGGCCGTTTCAGGATAAACATTTTCAACGGAGAAACAAACAACGAGGGGGTAATTTTCCTGGGAATCTTTTTGCAAACGGGAGGAGATGGATGATTTTCCCTACATTACTATAATATACATATACCTCGAATGTATCGGGAGAATCATTGCAGAAAGGATTTTAAACATACATGTCACTATATAATATTTGCGGTACATAAAAAGCTATACTCAAGGAAGATATTTGAGACAGGGGAAAGTCTGGACTCAAAAATAGCATGTCGAAAGCGGAGCAAATCCTAGTGATTTTTGGCAACATTACTTTACAAGCCCAAATCATGTACGAATATCACTATAGGTTTCAAGGAAGGGGATAGAAAAGATGAGGAGCAGGAGGAGGGAGGAAAAATATCACTGAGGAAAAGAAGACACCAACCTACAAAGTATTTTGTGCTAGTTTGTCCCAAGTTTTTTAATTCATCCGGATTAAATGGTGTTATTCCGCGCGAGTCTACTATATATTCTCATACATGAATTTCTTTCCTAAATAATGAAGTAACATTGTGTGTATTTACAATAGAACGGCAACCTAAAAAGAATTTTCACATTTTTCAGCTCAACTTTTCATCACCCCATGAGCTCCTGTTTCCCTTTTCAGTGATTATTGTTTTCTTTTTCCTAGGGAATTTCTTCACTTCTATCTTCTCACATTTTGCACATTCATATATGTAATTACTATAGTAAATATTTTGCACATGCTAAAACACATGCATAAGTATGTTAGTCTGTATCAAGTGTACCTCTGCGTCTGGCCGTGTGTCCTCACTTTGAGCATATGTACATAATGTACATTGTAGAAATGCTTATACAGACGCTTGGCTAAATACATAAACCTCACCATGAAATCTAGACACATTGCACAAATCTCTTGCAAATATTAGCATATATACTCTGTGAATCGAACATAGTTTCCGGATTCTTGAGTCTCATTGTTAGTGTGTCTGGAATTTTTTTAAATTTAAAAAGGGCAGCGTTTCAAAATCAGGGTTACTCCAAGTTTCCATTTAGATTTAGGTCCGATTCCTTCCTACCCTACGTGTTTTTGTCCATTATTTATTTCACACTTACAAAAACTTAATTTTTTTGCCATGTCAATATTTTATTTAGTACTACAATGTTTCTCATAGTTTCCTATCATATCAAGTACAAACGATCTGAAACAGCAAGGGATTCTACCCCCAACTGCATCTCTGCATACAATCTCCGTACATGCACATGATAGGTAAGTATGTGCATATATCCGATTACAAAAACTCATTGCATATGTATAACCAATGGTTAGCATTGGGATGAAAGGGTTTCGTAGGTATTTTTGTATCCAGTATTAACACACAATTATTAAACTCTCTGCAATTACGAAATGTTTCTAGTTGGCTTCAGTTACTTA
>JAQFXU010004410.1:0-13617 GCA_034693705.1 Spatulosminthurus flaviceps | reverse complement strand
CTACTCACCAACTTTCAGCGGCTTTCACAGACTTCCACTCATGAAAAGTTTTCATTTTTTCAAAATTTTGTAAAATTTTTACTTTTCCAAAATTTGTAAAATTGTTCACCTTTTCAAAATTTTGTAATGTTTTTTATTTTTTACTTTTCAAAATTTTGTGTGATTTTTCATTATGGCAAAATTTCGTGAAATTTTTGATTTTACAAAATTTTGAAATTTATGATTTTACCAAAATTTTGAAATTTTTCATTTTTACAAAATTTTGAAATTTTTGAATTTTCCAAAATTTTGTTAAATTGTTCATTTTACCAAAATTTTATCAACTTTTTTACTTTCCCAAAATTTTGTGAAATTACCAGAAAGTTCATTTTGTTGGGCTCCTTTGCGTAAATAATAATTCCTTTTTTGTGGTCCATGTAGAAAAAAGGGCTGGACGCGTTTGCATGGGAGTTCTTTGAACTTGCTTTTTATTCTTATGTAATGGATTAAGGTGGGAGGG
The DNA here is from genome assembly GCA_034693705.1 of Spatulosminthurus flaviceps. Taxonomy (NCBI): domain Eukaryota; kingdom Metazoa; phylum Arthropoda; class Collembola; order Symphypleona; family Sminthuridae; genus Spatulosminthurus; species Spatulosminthurus flaviceps. Next base: position 13,118 of record JAQFXU010004410.1, on the reverse strand, counting down.
AAATTAATTTTTTCCCCTCTGTAGAAGAGAAATCGGAGACTTTGTAAAAGGAAACTATACCTTGTTTTATATAAGCACTAGCTCTTTACGTTCACTCAAGTCCACTTGAGATGGTTGAGGGAAGAAAGGAGAAAGTTGTTCTTTCTTTTGACTCCTCTTTTCTCCGTAATACCTATAAAGGGGAAAGAGTGAGAGAGAGAGAGAAAATGTCGGGAATCTTTTTTCCTCTCTCTGCTCCTGACATCTTATCACTTTTCTTTGAATCCATTCTCTTCGTATGCTCTGTCTTGAAGAAAATCCTAAGCTGGTGTGTTTTTATGTGTGTGTGTGGTTTTATATGGGAAAAATAGAGTCACCAGTCATTGTCAACCACTTTGACAAGTTTGTGTGCACTCTTGTGTGTTGGAACTATTATAAGGGAGGGGGATAGAGTTTCAATTTTGTTTCTTCTTCGTCTTCTTCTTGTGTTTCACCTTGTTGTGAGGAGGACTTGAGAAGAGGAGAGGAGCTGCTGGGACTCAAGTTGTAGATTTGGGCTTGACCATTCTGAGAGGAGTAGTTTGTTATTTTTTTCGTGGTGGTTTTTATTCGTGGGTGACATGACACTACTGTGGGTGAGGAATTGGAAGTACACTGTTTGAAGGGTGATTGAGAGGAGGAATGAGAGGAACCATAGTGGTGGGCAGGGGACGCAGGACGTACTATGACTTCCATGCTGCATTGCCGCTTGATTCTCACCTATAAATCAACAAATCATGCAAAAATTTAGCAAATTTTTATCTTACATTTTTTCCTTAGGATTTTTGATTTTCCCCAATATCATATGACTCTTTCCTGGTACATTTTGAATGACTGATCAACTTTCACCAATTGTAAATTCCTTTACCGACTTTGACAAACCTTCACAGGTTTGCACTGTCTATTACCAATTGTCCGTTATTTCAGCAATGTTCGTGACGTTCTGTTACTTTCACCACTTTCCCCTACTTTCACAAACTTTCTCTTACTTTCACCTGTTTTTCCTTACTTTCACCAACTTTCTCTTACTTTCACCAGTTTTTCCTTACTTTTGCCAACTTTCTCTTACTTCTACCAGCCTTTTCGTACTTCCACCAAAGTTTCCTTACTTTCACCACTTTTCCCTACTTTCACCACTTTTCCCTACTTTCACCAGCTTTCATCAACTTTCTCTTACTTTCACCGGTTTTTCCTTACTTTTGCCAACTTTCTCTGCCATTCACCAGCCTTTTCGTACTTTCACCAAAGTTTCCTTACTTTCACCGGCTTTTCCATACTTGAGGCAAATTTCTCATTTTTCACCAATTTTGTCTTGCTTTCACCAGCATTTTCGTACTTTCACCAGTCTTGGCGGACCTTCACCAGCTTTTCCTTACTTTCGACAACTCTCTTTTTTCACCGACTTGCTCTTACTTTCACCAGCTTTTCCTTACTCTTGCCAGCTTCTCTTAACCAGCCTTTTCGTACTTTCACCAAATTTCCCTTACTTTCACTAGCTTTTACTTGAGCTTTCTTTTACCTTCACCAGCTTTCCCTACTTTCACCGGTTTAAACCGCAGTTTTTTGTTGCTTCCACTAACTTTTACCACCTTTCTTTCACTTTTCTCCGCTTTAACCACATTTGTGTTATTTTCACCAACTTTCACCCGCATTGTCTTGCTTCCACAAACTTTCATTCGTTTTGACAGCACTAACCTTGCTTGACTTTTACTAGCTACATAACCTTCCCTAACCTTATTTTACCAACTTTCCCTTTTGGGGATTTCATCCAACTTTTTGTTTACTCTTGCTGAGTGCTTGAAAAATGTAGAAAAACACATTTTTGATTTCTCTACTCTTTCTGCACACACCCATAACTTTGAGTCGTCCTCATCAACAGAGTTGGACGGGATTGTTGAGTCTGATGCTCTCATAACCCTGCCTTTACCAAGACTGGAAAGAAACCTTGATTGGAACGAGATGATTCCGGAACTTCATTTGATTACTTGAAAAAAATATCTCTGAAAAGGCTTTGACCAACTCTTTCTTCTTTTAAAGTTTAACTTTCACCCAAGAGTTTTATCAAACTTTCCCTTCTTCTTTTCTCTATCAACAAAAAATCAAGCATACCTTGAAGGGAATTTCCTGAATGAGCCACAGTGACTTTCTCCTTTTCCCTACTTTGTCACTAACATCTCCATTGCATCTCATCGCAAGAGTAAACTTTCTCCCATCCTCTAATGCTTAAACTAGGTGACTTTTTCCAGGCTATTTTTTTCAAGATAATAATAATTCCAAGGAGCGTTTATCCCTTAGCCCAATCCCCTCCTATCACCAGCCAACTTTCACCAATATATTTCCCCCCTCTTCTCTGAAATTCACATTAGAGTTTACTTTCTCCAGGAAAAGTTTCCTTCTCTTCAAAATCAAGCTTATATTTACCATGGAATTGCTCCCTGGAAGTTTAGCCTATAGTTTAACATAGTAGGAGTATTTTTTTAAGAGAAAAAGTGCACTTCCACGTCAATTGACTCCTTCCCTATCCAAATGTGTACCTTTTTAAGGATTCTCAGAAATTTTGCCTTTTCTCAGAAATGATCCTCCTTATTAGCTTTCTCTTTTTTCTCAATTGTAAAACTTGGGAATTTTCCCCCTAGTTTTCTCCATTATAGCGTGGGCTCCCAAGAAAAGGGTAAATTTCTAATAATAAAATTAAGTTTGATGTTTTTGTCAAGAAGTCCCGGAATTTCCCTACTTTCACTTTTTGTTTTTGTTGCTTTCTCCAGATTTTTTTCTCACTCTGAGTTCCATTCCGTGTCTTTATTGCCTTTATTTGAAATGCGTTGAGTACTAGGACGTTATAGAGACGGAGGGAAAACAGAGTTTAAACGTGGGCTCGTAAAACCTTAGCATGAGTTTAAATTGGATGGGAGTAAGTATAAAAAATGGAGGAGATCGTCAATAGAGAGAGAGAGAGAGAGAGAGAGAAAAAAAGAGAAAGCACAAGGAAAAAACAAATGCAAAATAAATGCTAGGGAAAAGTCGAAGAGAGAAAAAGAGAGTTTTGCTGTCAGGAGAAAGTCGACCATTAGAAAGGAAATTGGTGTGGAGGGTCGTCTCGTGAACAAGTGGAATTGGAAATGATGTTTTTTTATGTGTATATCTACAGAGAGAGAGAGAGAGAGTATATATGTACATGTAATGTTAAATTGCCTGAGGGATATTCTCTATAGTATCATTACTTGAGAGAGGAGCGTGTAGGTTCCTTTTGTAACTGAGTGTGGATATAAAAAAGGGGTAGAGAGAAAATTGTGAGGACGTATGTCATCGTCATCATAGCCATTGGCTGTAGATGATTTGTAAAGGGGGAAGAGAGATGATTTGCTCTGCTCGCTCTCTCTCTCTCTCTCTCTCTGCCAATTGATTGAAGTGACGTGAGTGAGAGAGGCATGTGTTTGTTTGCCGCTTGACTCATTTTTCTTGTTTCTCCCTTTTATATTGTGTAGTAGAGGAGATGAAGAGGAGAGAGGTCTGAGACTTTCTCCCTTTACTAAAAGGAGAGAGAGAGAGAAAGTGTGTGTAGGTGCCCTGGGGGTGGTCTTGTTCAAGAACGGAAGAGGAATAATAATGGAGGGCTTAGAAGTTATAGGAGAGGGATGAGTGGTGAGGAGGAATATCATGTGTGAGTAAAAGCAAACGATAGGGAATCAAATGAAGCAGAAATTGTGAACGGAAGTGAGGCAGAGCCAGAGAAAATTTTTCACTTGCTTCAAATTCAACTATCTTTGGCGTTCAGGGCAGGCATGAAGAGAGGAGTGAGAGTCAAAACGACTTTCTCCCTTGTACTTTACTTCTCCTTGTTGCACTTACATGTGACCTTTCCAGTCTTATTCAATATAAATGTGTTGAAAAGTCTGGAGGTTATTGTGCTTTTGTACATATGGTGGATATGTATTTATGTGTATTCTTATGAAAAGAAGGTGACTTTTTGTAACAACTTTCTCCTTTCATTTACTCCTCCCATCTTTCCCGAGCAACTCTACATATATGGAATAAAAGTGTATGGGGAAAGTGTGGGGTACCTATGTAAGCTTTTTATTCGACATTGTTTAATTCAGTCCCACTATACTGAGCATGAGAATCTTAACAACTTTCTCCGCTAACTTTACTCCTTCCAAGTATCTCCTATACTATGAGCATATCACATGCATATTAATCATCAACTTTGGAAATACAAATGTATCAATGTAATTTGCATGTGTAAATATGTACACACATGTATTAGCATACCCATTCAAAGCAACTTTCTCCCTAAGATTTACTCCTTCCAACATTTCCACCACAAGGAGCGTATAGAACCATATGGGAACCAACATATTTGAAAACATGTACTTTTCAAGCTTCAAGTTCAACTTTACGTAGCTTCTTTGGTAAGATATGGTTGCATTAAAAATCATGGAAAGCACTTCCTTCCTTGGCTTTATAATACCTCCTCCTAAATTTTGCTTCTCACTATTCAAACGAACTTAGGAAAATACAAAGGTGGTGGTTGGAGTGAAAGTACATAAGGGAAAAAAAGTTGAAAATTCACATGTCCTTGGATTACATCAACTATGTACATGTGTACATAACAGGTGGGGAGCAGGAGCTTTCCCTCTAACCTCGTTACAATCTTCAAAGGAGGAAAGATCAACGGGAAAATAATCTAGTATGGTACGTATATACACGGGGCTATTGATACAGTCCTTGCGAAGTGACTCCCCTACGACAAATATCATTTGTCCTTTGGTTTTGAATCTTCAAAGAAAATTCAAGCTCAAGGTAGAAACATATTTATGAAGGAAGGGAGAATAAAGGTTGGAGAGAGAGAGAGAAAGTGAGGTTTACCTTTCACCAAAAACCAACCACCTTAGAGCCACACCTAAGGGGATATTATTCCTATATGAATGCATGCATTTCTTTATGGTGTGCTAAAAAAAAAGTGAAAGTTATTTCTGCATGAGAAAGTCTCAGCTCAGCCTGAAAAAGCGCCTAGAGGGAAAAAGCTGCTTTTCCCTGATAAAAGAATCCTTTAACTTTGACAAGGAGGAATAAGGGGGAGAAAGTCGTCGAATTTTTTTAAGCATAGGAATAATTTTGACCCTTGATCATATTTCATAACCTTTTATTGTAATTAATCAAATGTTTCCACTACTTTCGTTTAAATATGTAAGGAGGTTTTAGTTTGAAGGGAGAAAGTGGTTATATTTTATGCGGGATCATGTGCTTTTGTGTGTAGTGTGAGGAGAAAACCAATTTGTCATTTTGATTTATTTTGGAGTCAATTTTAAATGTGACCACACACACACATACAAGGAACGTGATAGGAGTTTTTTTTATACTAAACTGAAATTATTATTATTATGGGGAAGAAGGAAAAGGAGAGAAAAGAGCCATTGACCAGAGAAAATTGTGTGACATAAAGGGGGGACAAAAATGCAAAATCACCAGTGTTTGTGAGTAACTTTTATTTTTTTATGTACAAAAAAGCTTGGCTTATACCCTCGAAAAATATTATTATGTAGCTAAAAATGTATGGGAAAAGATAGACAAAGTGGTTTGCAAATTCCCTCCTTTCGTAAAAAGGAGGGGTGGCGGGTGTGTGGAATGTGAAATTTCTCCTCACCCTGTGCAAAGGAAGACAAATAAGGCTATTGGCAGACAAACTATAGAGTTTCTTCTGTAAGAGAGAAGATATGTTGAAAGGGAGAAAATTTGTAGTCGGAAATTTATTATGGGATAAATCATGGGGAATGAGAGCGTCATTGACTTTCTCCTCCTTTAACGACTGCAATCATTCAAATCCTGATAATTTTTTTATTACTTTCTTTTCAACTTTTCTCTCTCTCCCTTCCCTCCCTTCCACATATATAGAAATATAGGTCAAGGAGAGAACAATAGGAGGAGAAAATCCAAAGGCAAAGGACCCTGGTGGGAGGTTTTAAGCTTGAACAAGAAGGCTCAAAGAAGTCTCAGGCAGAGACGGGAAAAAAGGGGGAAAGCATAAATCAATTCACCATGGCTTTTCATCCCATTTAAATTTCAACCGCATTTCCCTCCTTCAATTTCATTCAACCCACATTTAGCCCAGATATTCCACTCACATTTTCAAATTAATCCTATAAAGTCAAGTTTCTCGAATGGTAAATCACTCTTTGTCTAGATAAGTTAATATATATACAAGTTTTTAGTTTCTCTGGTAAAATAACATTCCTTGGTATTTTTGTAGTAGAGGGTCGCTGAATGGATTACGGTGTAAATGATTCAAATAATTATTTTTATGTTGGTTCGCAAAAAACATGAAATAAGGAGCAACAAGACTTCCCAAACTAAATTAAGGGAAGTCCGAAATTTTGAAGAAGGGGCCAAAATTTTATTCAATCAGCCAAAATAATGTGGAAATTTTAAATAGTGAGTGAAAGCTGGAGAAAGTAAGAGAAAGCTGGTGAAAGCTAGAAAAAAGTAGGTAAAAACAAGAGAAAGGGAGCAAAAGGTATGGAAATGGGGCGGAAGACGTAGAAAGTCGTTGATGGGATGGTACAGATGAAAAAAATCTTGAAAATCAGAGTCGAGTCAGAAAAATTGAAAAAGTCACTAAAAATTAGAGAAAGTCAGACAAAACTGGAGAAAGTCGGTTAAAGTCCTTAAAAATCGAGAAAGTCAGACAAAACTGGAGAAAGTCGGTTAAAGTCCGTAAAAATCGAGAAATTCTGAGAAAATCTGTAAAAATTTTGGAAATTCGTTCAAAGTCAGTGAAAATTGGTGAAAGTTGAAGGTAGTTGGTGAAATTAAGTGAAAACTAGAGAAATACGGTGAAAGTCAGTCAAATTTAGAGAGATTCGGCGAACGTCAGTCAGAATGAGATTAAACAGGGAAAAGTCTCAGAAAATTGTTAAAAGTCATAACGAATGCCGAAATACTTAATTAGATTAAGTAACTACGGCTTAGAATATAATAAAATATTTTCCAACTTAATGTGTACAAGACGATATTATACTCTCTCAATTATGTGACTTTTTTGGCGATGTATTTAGATTATGGAGCACAAATACAAGTGCACAATAGATGTAATGATTATTAATAATTACAATTGAGTTAGGTCTATAAAAAAACTGTAAAAATCTGTGTATTAGCATTCTCGTGAACACAATAAAATATACATGCATACATACATAATGAATGCTGCTCCAAATAGAAGAGAAAATACGTGAAAAACGGGAAACCTCAAAAATTATTCAACGATAACAACCAAAATCAACTAATTTGTTCCCCGAAACACGGCACAACTTCCAAAAAAATCTCCCCTCCGTCACCATCCTTGAAATTCCCATCAACCAATATAAATTTCCTAATTGAAATGAAGGATGGGAAAACTTGCTAATTTCTCACACAAAAAACTCCCCATAAAAAACCTTTCTCTCCTACCCAAAAAAATAAATCCAAAATAAATTGACATTTAAAAAATTTCCCCTCATCCTAAATTAAAACCCATTGGCTCCTCCATATTAAAAGAAAGTGAAAGTCCGGAAACTTGTGTACTAGAGCTTACCGCTAATTAATGAATGAATAAAGTTAATCCCCAGCACTCAAACCATCTCTCAAGTCACTTGAGATTATATACCTCCTTCACGTCCTTACATAATCAAGAGAAACTTTCCCCCCTCTTCATCATCATCCTCCATTATTGTGTGGAGGAGGTAAAGTGTGAGAGAAAGCTACAATAACATCATCATCATCATCATCTCCTCTTCATGATCATGAGTTATGTTGTGAGGGAAAAGTGAAGAGAAAAACAAAAAGAAAACATTTTCTCTCCCTTTAAAAGACTTTCACCTACTTTCTCCCTCCTCTCCTCTCCTCTCCCTTTACAAAGAATCCATCAAACGCTAAACAATTATTCTTAGTTATAGCACGAGCTTCTTCATCTTCCCCTTCTTCTTCACACCCATCATTTATTCTTATCAAAGGAAGCACTCAATATCCGAAACAAAGCAGAACTTAATTGGCTCTACAACTTTCTCCCTTATTAACTTTTAAAATTTTACCACTCAAAAACACTCAGATTTCTCTCTCTCTCTCTCTCTCTCTCTCTCTCTCTCTAAAAACAAGAAAGAAAACTTTATTTCCATTTGCTCTACTTTTCTCCCTCTCAAAGATCAAATGAATTTTATAGTGGGATTTAAGTAATCTAGAGTGAAAGAGTGAAAGTAAAATAAAAAGAGTTGCCAATTTTGGGACTTTCTCCGAATTTCTCTTTCATTTAGGATTTTTCTCGTGGATAAAAAAAATACCTGGCTAAATATAACTTTTGTCCTTTGTGTGTGTGTAAGCGGAGAGGGAAAGGATAATAAAATTATGCAAAAAAGTGGGTAAAAACATTTAAGTCGACTTTTCCTCCCTTTTTTCTCTTGCAGTTTTTTCCTTTCAGTGCGGAAATGAGTCTTTTTGGGTTAATAGGAAAGAGAAAGTTGGCTTGGCCGGGGAAGGATTCCAAATGGACAGCTTTATTGCAGGGGCTAGATAAAATTAGGAGGCCATCGGGAACGGAGCCAAGTGTCCCAAAATAGCTTACTCAAATGATAGCTCGGCGCTTTTACTTTTACTGTACGCTTTTAGAGTTTTTTGGACGTGAGGTTCTTCAACTCTGAAATGAGGATAAAAACGCAGGTGTTTTTTCTACGTTGTTTACAAATGGAGCTATTTTCGGGAGAGAATTCTACTATACTAGTGCGGAGTTGGCAGTTGTTTGGGAGGAGCGTGGAACAAAAGTTTTTGAGGGTAGGGTTTTTACATGGGTTAGCAATGTTTTTGGAAGCTATGATGGTCGAATGTTTTGGCAGCGTTCACAATTCAAATTTGTAGTGAGTGAAAGGGAGGAGAGAGTTAGGGTGAAAGTAGTGGAGGGAACAAAATGTTTCTCAAGTGTAGAAGATTGGCATGATTAGATGGTTTAGAAGGTCGTGGTGAAAATCGTGAGGAGCATATTTACGCATGAAAGTAGGGGTGAAAGCCTGGGAGAAATTCGTAATGGAAGTAATGATGAAAGTCGGATTGAAAGTCACGGTGAAAGTCGTGATGAACGTCAAGGTGAAGTTTGGAGTGAAAGTTTTAAGGAATATCTGGGTGAAAGTCGTGGTGAAAGACGTGGTGAAAGTCGTGGTGAAAGTCGCTTGGAAATGTGTACTAAAAGTCGGTGTGAAAGTTGTGATGAAAGTCTCGGGGAAAGTCAGGGCAATTGTCGTGGAGAATGCATTGGTAAAATTCTTGGTGAACGTTGTGGTGAAAGTATTTTGGAAAGCTAGAATAAAAATGGCTGCCTAATATGTATTAGAAGTCTTGGTGAAAGTTGGGTTGAAAGTCATGGAGAAAATATGGTTGAAATTCGCGGTGAAAGTTAGGGTGAAAGTCGTGGTGAAAGCTAAAGCGAAGTTAATGGGCTCGTTAAAAGCCACGGAGAAAGTGGAAGAGAAACCCCCAATTAATTCATCGTGAAAGTAATCCTCTTTCACTTGAAAATATATGCAGTTGTGTAAATTTGCAAAATTCTGAAGCTGAAAATCTTGCTAAACAAAAACCTCGAAAAACCTCAGAATTTCAATCGTAATAATAGATTGACCAAAAATCTCAATCAAATTTAAGGTGAAAGTCAGTGAAATAGAGAAATTCCTAGCAATCACTCCCAGTCTAATAAATCTTTAGTAATAATTTGTAACCCAAAAACAAGTAACATTTCAGGTGAAAGTCCTGGTGAAAGTTTTTTCAATATCTTCAACATTTTCGATGCAATCTAATGCAAATTGAAGCTTAGCCTAATTTTAATGCAATTTTAATTCAAAAATGAAAGAAAAAATTCCACTTACCATTAATTATATGGACAAAAATACTGGCGGGAATGGATTTTGACGGAACGCAACTGTAGTTGCCAGAATCACTCTTTTGCACATTATGAAGAACTAACGTGCTCGTATATCTATCGTGAGTCACTTCTATCTGACGGATTGGATCGTAGTTTATCATTTGTAGACCCTGCAATCCAAAAAGTCCTTATAAAAACAGAGCAAGAAGATTTTTTGGAGAGTAGGGAAAAATCTTTTTTTGAAATCCCACTCACCTGATACCAGAAGACATAATCAGGTTCTTCAGTACTTTGTTTGAGCTCACAGATGAGTCGAAGGCTTGAGCCTGTTTTGATATATTTGTCAGGTCCTCCAGCAATCTCTGCCCTTGCCTCTATCATGTGGCGAAAGTGTATAAAAAAATATAGGAAAATTGATTAATGTTTTTTTATTTTAGCACGAGAAAAAAACTTTGCTTAAAAAAAGTACTTTTACTTACCCACGACATTGAGTTTGACAAAAATACTCGAGGGAGGATGAGTGGAGACTTGACACTCGTAGACGCCTGCATCTCTGGGCTGGACGTATTTGATTTTCAAAGTCCAATCCTATACAAGAGAGTTTCAAAAACAGACAATGAAGGATTGTTCGCTACAGTACAAGATTAATGGCTCTCATCACTTATACTATTAATGCTATGAAACTCAATCTTTCATTCCCACTCCTTCCAAATAACTAGGGAAAAAGTTGGCAGTAAAAATATTTTTCCTTGAAAAATCCCCCTTCCAAAATTCCCCTATTTTTTCACATACACATTTTTTTTTAAAAAATTGCAAAATTTTTAGCATGCGAAAAAGCACATTTTTCTATAGATAAAAAGCACAACCAAGGAAAGCCTTTTATGTGTAAGGAGTTGCGAGAAAGCCATGGAGAAAGCTATTTTCTCCGGAGCTGGTCAGGGACTTCCTTATTAAATTTCCTGGGTTATTTTCCTTTACAAACGTTCTTATTCATTTTGCTTCTGAGGGAAAATACGTAGGAGTAAATGCTTTGTTGAATGTAATGACTGGGAATGAGGGGGATTTGCTCTGGCAAGTGTTATGTAGAGAAAGGGGCATGCCTTCTCCAGGGAAAGTTAGTCACTCTATTTGCATCGGACTTTGTCTGTATTTACTCCTTGCAAATTTGGAGGTTCCGTTGTATTTACATAGGGACGCTTTTCATGATGTTTTAAATTTTAGCATTTATATGTATGTACGTGAGTTCTAGCTTTAAATTTCTGTAAGAATATGTATATGAGTTTTCTAATTTAAATTCATGTGTACTTTCCTGTGGTTTGGATATGCATGTATGTGTACGTAATGGCGTACTAGAAAAAGTATGTATGTATTCTTATGTATTATTTACCTGCATATGTATTCTTATGTAATATTGACGAACCTATGTACTCACATGTAAAGTGTACGTACAAATTTAGAGCTGCGATCAAGCTCAAGTAAAACTCGCGTTTTTCAAGTCAAGTTCAAGTTTGTGTTCAAGTTCCTCCAAAATTTTACTTGAGCTTTTTGGGGTCATTTCAAGTTTTTTCTATACCTGACCATGATTTTATCACTCAAGTGAAGTTCATCATCAAGTGTGGAAATATTACTTGAAGAAAATTTCATGGTCAAGTTCAATTCAATAAAAGTGACGAGCGGAATCAAATTGAAATTGCGTTTTTTGTGAAAATTACGCTTTTTGGACTCTTATAGAAATTTTGTGCAAGTTCGAGTCACGTTTAAGTCAGATTTTTTTACTTGAACCCGGAACTTCACATTCAAGTTCAGATTAAGTGTAAAATACTTGAAAACCTGAACTTGAACTTGGAATAAAAATACTTCAGCCGAAATGTCAAGTTCAGGTTGAAGGAAATATTGACTTGAGGTTTCACGCTCAAGTCGAGTTCATGGTCAAGTTTGAAATTTACTTGACCCGAACGCAGCTCTTGACACACTTTTCATATGTAAAGTGTACGTACATATGTATTTGCATGTAAAGTATACGTACATACGTATTTGCATGTAAAGGGTACGTACATATGTATTTGCATGTAAAGTATACGTACATATGTATTTGAATGTAAAGTATACGTACATATGTATGAGTGTGTAATTCGCACGTACAAATGCATTCGTATGTAATGCATATGTACATACACGTATACTATTGACACATCCCATGAAGAAATGCACATGGCAATATTTTATCATAGAAACTTTCTCCCTGCCATTTCTACATACTCTTGTACAAAATCGTATGTATACGTACTAAAACGGAATGTAGATTTCTCCTCTCTCGGAAAACTTTCTCCTAAACTCTAATGCCTTTTCCTCCTCATATCTCTTTTTCCTATGCATGGAAAAAAGGGCCAGTATAAAATACTTTGCATTTCCTAAAGGAATTTTCTCTCACAATCCCATAAGAATTCCATCCTTCTTCCCTACAACCACTTCATTTGGTACTTTCCCTCACATAAAAATGTGTGTGTGTGTGAGTAATAGAAGGGAGAGAGAAAAGTGAGTGAAAGCTAGGAATTTTCGCCCCTGTCAAATTCTCATAACATAAACTTGGATATGATGCGAGCACTTTCCCTACGAGAATGGCTCTCTCTCTCTCCTTTAAAGCGATCTCACATTACATATGCAGATTCTCAGAGACGGGATATATGTGAGAGCTGGCGGTCATGTAAATTGGAAATTGGTCCATTTCACTTGATTCCTTACATTTATAGAAATGGTGGTAGATACGAGCTTTATACATGTGAATAAAAATGATTTAGTTAGGGAAGAGAGGAATAGAAGGAGAAAGTTGATAAGAGGGAAAAGAGAAACGGTAATTTCATTTTTGTATGGGGTATTTTCTTTCACAGTTTTATCGTGGCTCTTTCAAAAATTTATTTTCACTTTACCGCAGCAGACTTTCTCCACAGGATTTTGCTACTTGTAGGAAAAATTCATAACTTTACAACTTTCTCCCTTGTTTTTTGTCTTTCTTTCGTTATTTTTTGGAAAGTGAGAGTCGTGGATTTTTCAAATCTATTTTTATGTTTCAAAATTCTTGGTGTTTTCATTTGTTTGGAAAAAAACTTAAAATTTTTAGCATTAAATCATTTTCAAATCTTCCCTTTCCAAAATTTTACTTTCTCCACATTTTCTTTCTAAATTATTTTACTTTCTCCACTTTATCTTTGGACGTTATTTTACTTTC
>JAQFXU010004409.1:0-13619 GCA_034693705.1 Spatulosminthurus flaviceps | reverse complement strand
GGAATTTGCTATAAAAATAGGAAGCGTAAAAGTATAACATTTCTGTTTCTTATACTGTTAGGTACTCAATGAATCAGCTTATGCAGAAGATATCGAGTAAAGTATTTTTAACCGCAAGAATTCAATTCTTCCACGAAGCCTGAAGAGGGTCAACGGGAGCCCCATGAACGCTATCCCGTAAATATTCAACAAAATCATCTTGAGTCAGAAATGAGTCTAAATTGACGTTAAGAGTTAGGATCAATTGGAACCTCGCAAAGTTCGCCTTTGGCAAGCTTGTCCCTGTAGATTTTATCGCAAATAAGGGCATTCTGACGTCTCCCCCTCCGTATGCTGACCTGATCATCAAATCTTCGTTTAATTACATGGCCGTAGTAGCTCAGCAGTGGATGCCCTCCCCATTTGTCATTTGCAAATTTCCCTAATGAAGGTACTGCAGGCAGTCTGAAACGAGCGGAAGAACATCGTATATAAATAATATTATACTTAAAAGTGTTTATTTATGCACGAAGTATGAAATGGTAAGAAATTACTTGAATTCAACATCATCATCTTCCTGAGGCTCTTGCGATTGACCGAGGTCAAAGCACGACATTTTAAAATTGATTTAATTTGGAGTTTCCAATATTAAATTTTCATAAAATTTAGGCACAAGAATACGAAACCTTAGTTTACACTGCACTTTACTATTTCAAATACTGAGTATATATTTTAATCAGAGTATTCAAATTGAGTTGAAATCCCTTTTTCCCCTTTCAAAATCGGCAGTAAAGAAGAAGAACCGGGATTTTGTTCTGATTTATGGATAAATGTTTGCATTTGCAGTAGGTATGCATGAGCATGTAAGTAAAGTAGCGACAATTAGAGACGAATAATGTGAAATTCACAAATAATTGAAGGTCAACTAATTTTTGCCCCGGTCAAGTGGTTTTTATTTTTTTAAATTTAATTTCAAACGGGGCTGGTAGGATTTTTGAATATTTGTGTAGATATTAATCCATATCTTGTCTTGGGGTTAATCTACTAAACTAATACTCAACATTGAATGGATAGTACTTATGTTCGGCCCACACTGCTCCATCACAAGTTCGACCGTTACGCTCGAGACCATTGACTGTAGCCATATCTTCTGGAGAAAGAGTAAAGTCAAAAATGTTGATGTTTTCCTCCAAGCGCTCCTTGCGGACTGATTTTGGGATGGTGATGATATTTCGCTGAACCTAAAAACAGAAAGACGTAGCTCGTAGGAAAAACTGTTTCCCCGTCATCAACAAATAGATAAATAGAAGAAAATTTCTATAGTTACACTTACCGACCAACGAAGAACAATTTGTGCAGCGGACTTGTTGTATTTCTTTCCCAAAGCAATCAAAGTGGGGTCTTCAAGAAGTTTTGGGTCATCTGGTTTGGCGTTGGGCCTGTCAGCAGATCCCAAGGTGCTGTAACCAGTAATGACAATTCCTTTCCCTTGACATAAGTCCACTAATTTGGAATTAGTTATGTAGGGGGACACTTCAATCTGCAATAAATAATGATGATTAATATACGAAGCGAGGTATTTAATTTATCAGTACATAGTTTAAATGCCATTCATCTTCCGTTTCTACGTAAATAAAATTTACTTGGTTCGTAGCTGGAGTGATGGTGCTAACAGCCATCAAGCGGGCTAACTGTTCGCTGTTGAAGTTAGAAACTCCGATGGATTTAGCCAAGCCCAGCTTTGCCACTTCTTCCATTCCTCTCCATGAATCCAAGTAGTCAACGTCACTGAACAAGAATTTGCCATCTTCAATAGGAAACAGGGGACCACCCTCTTTCAAACCGATAGGCCAGTGAATCAAATACATATCCAAATATTCAAGGCCAAGGTCAGCAAGAGTCTTTTTGATAGCGGGTAACACTAATTCTTGGCTGTGGTAAGTACACCAAAGCTGTAGAGCATAAAAAGGAGAAACCATTATCTGAGCCATTCAAAAGACAAAAGGTCCTTAAAGTCAATGATAATTTATTTACATACCTTGCTGGTAATGAACAGATCCTCCCGTGTTACAACGCCTTCATCAATTTTGGCTTTGATAGCCGCTCCCACTTCAGCTTCATTCTCATAAGCCATAGCACAATCAATGTGTCGGTAGCCGGCATCGATGGCATTTCTCACAGCCAGACCAACCTCACCGGGTTTGGACTGTCAAATGGAAAAAAATATTTGTTGTTTTTTTAGAATTAATGTGCTTCAGCTCAACTGTTACATAATTACCGAGAGAGTTGCATTTTAATTCAATTTGTCTCCATGAAAATTCCTCACAACGTCAATAATTACTCACGATGTCATTAAGTATATGTAATATACTACGTGCATAATAGTAAAGTGCAAAGTAAGCACGGCAGACAAAAATTCGATTTGAGGGCACTCTGTCTGTACCTGTACATTCTCTAGTATCTCTAGATAGAAGAATACCTTAAAAAGGCAATTCATTCAAACCCAAAATGGGCAACTTGTACCCACTGCTTAAACTCATGGAATTTTGGACCAGCCAAATCACCAAAGCCAAACCTGCATGAAAGTAACGTGCGTTGGAGTAAATACAAAGTAAAAACTGATGAAGGAGTGTATGAGTGTATATACGCAATAAGTCTATGCAAAAAGTATCTAAAAGAAGGAACTGGAACGGGGTTCCGCGAGGATGCGTTCCTCCTCATCAGTTTCAAGGTTATTTCGTACAAGTGTTTGTGAATTTTGCCCAGACATCTCCTTGAAAGTAAATGTATTCAAGTGCTTCCACTCGTACATGTACATACTAGTATACTAGCTTTAGTCGTGACAATCCTACCTTTATTATAATTGCGCATCACAATGAAACCATGCTTTAGTTACACAGCTCACAAATGAATAGCATTTCTTATAGCAAGCGTATAAATGTACATGGGGTAACCGTATACTTTAAGCTTATGCTGAAGCGAGGAAAGAAGACGGAATGTACTGGTTTACACGTTTAGTGTTTAAGTATTACAAATTACAACGCTATCAATATCAATCCTAAAGCAAGTCCTTAACTTTTAAAGCTTTGTTTTGTATTTTTTATTTAAAAAAACTTAGGTTAAGGTCACTAGGTTACCTCACAGCCTAGCTTCTTTTAAGAGTGAGTCAAGTAATAGCAAAGTTTTTCATGGAGACCTTTATAATATCAGGATAAATAATTTAAAAAAATAATACCTTCCAGGTTCCAAGCCCAAAAATAGGCATGTCACGGCCACTGTTAAGCTTCAAATTTGGAACTTGAGGTGCCATTGCTAAACGTATGAAGGAATTGAGCACGGTGCTTACAATGAAATGAGGGAACTTGGGGACAAGAACAAGTGTCTGAACTCTTGCTAACCTTCCGCTAAAGTGAGAAAGGATTTGGGTAATCAGACGCTAATATACTAAATCCAAAAGCTTACATTTCCATTCCACTCCAGCTCAAGGTCTTTCATGCGAGCAGGACAGTCTCATATCACACTCATTTATGAAATTCTTGGTCGTATACCTAAACGATGCAATGGAACTGTCGTAATTTTGCATACAAACTATGGGGGAAGCTAATTTGTATATGTATACTCCCACTGCACTGTGTAGCATATCACCGTAAAATTGAGATTGGTGTAAAAAGCGCTTATATAGGTTCACAGTACAAGAGGTGTTGTAAGAGCACATGGTTACAGACTGGAGACTGCGATGTTAAGGTTCACGGCTTCAGTTCTCATTATCTTTGCCTTTTACATAAAAATATCCTCGCGTTGTGTTGGGTCGTTGGGTGCATGGATAGTTTAGTTTTTTATCCAGTACTTAACTGATGCTAATGGGAATATCACATGACGGATCAACAATCTTTATCGTAGCATCGTACTATATATATGCAGATAATTAATAAGATTGCTTGAGAGTTTGAGTGGTATATTCGAGCTAAATATGACTTGATGTATTTATGTATCTGTAGATTAAAGTTGTTTTTATCCTCATTTATTCTGGGTAGTTTCATAGATAATAATAATGAAGCCTAAATGGCCGAATTTTAAAGCATTACAATAAGCCCTTATTTCGAGTCATTCTGTTAAGGACAAAAGACAATTCACGTGTACGAAGAACATTTACAAACAATGTTTTTTTAATACGAGCTGTTTGCATTTTTCTGTCGTAACTACCACTACCACCGAATGTAGGTATCTGCGATGTCGTAGAGTTTAATATTTATGAAAAACGATTTATGACAAAACATTCTTTGTTGCACGTAAAATGTAATACTTTGTGCAATAAATTTATAGCATGTAATAATATGTAATATTTTTATTGTTGACTAAACAATACCATATGAAATGCGATCATTGTGTAATAACCGCTTTATCAAAAATTAATTCTCCAACATTTACCGATCCTTCATTGAAGCAGAAGTTCACTTCATTGGAAGGAAAAAAAGGCTCATATTTGTTTACTTGAAGCTGATCGGCAGACAATCAGCCAGTTTATTGATAAAGACAAATATTCCGGATGAACAGCGACCATTAATCTCTACTGTGTCCAACAACAAATAAATTGCATTTAAAATTCGATACCAAATGGATAGTATTTGTCCTTTGCACACCACTCCAAGGTGGCAGTGCGAAAGTTGCGGTTCAGCCCATCAATTTTATTCATCTCGTCACTTGCCAGGGTGAAATCGAAAACATTAATATTTTCTTCAATCCGATTTTTGTGGACAGATTTAGGAATGGTGATGATGTTATGCTGGATCTTTAAAATAAATAAATCAAACAGACATACTTTCAGAATATTTCTAGAATTTACTCAAATAGCCAACGAGCTGATGTCATAAAAACTTACCAACCACCGAAGGATAACTTGACCAGAAGTTTTTTTGTACTTCTTTCCGATTTCTATCAAAAGTTTATCTTGGAGTGGCTTAGGGTCATCTGGTTGTGCCCCTGGCCTGTCAGGATTGCCTCCGAATTGGCTGTATCCAGTAACAGCAATCTTTTTTGATTGGCATAGCTTCACCAACTTCAGATTAGTCATGTATGGAGATATTTCAATCTGTACAAAATCGGGTGAACGCAATAATGAACTGGACAAGATGTTTTTGCTTGATATTTAATGTTATTAATATATTATATCGTGTTTACTTACTTGATTTATTGCTGGTGTAACTTTGGAATTTTGAAGAAGTCGTTCGACCTGTTTACTATTGAAGTTAGAAATCCCAATAGATTTGGTAAGTCCAAGTTTCAAAGCTTCTTCCATCGCTTCCCATGTCTTTATATAATCAACGTCAATGCAAGCGATGGTTTTTCCGTCTGGGTTAAAAGGCACCATGTCTCCACCTTCTTTAAAAGCAATAGGCCAATGTATTAAATACAAGTCCAGATAGTCCAGGCCTAAATCCTTCAAAGTCTTTTTTAAAGTCGGGACCACCAAGTTTTTACTATGGAAACTGCACCAGAGCTGTTGAGAAAATAAAAATCATACAAATATTTATTTTTACCGAATTAAGAAAGATGTACATCATGCTAACCTTGCTTGTTATGAATAAGTCCTCGCGTTTCACGCCTGCTTTAATTTTATCCTTAAGGGCGGCTCCGACTTCCGCTTCATTTCCATAAATCATAGCACAGTCAATATGTCGGTAACCCGCATCAATAGCATCCTTCACAGCCTGAGTTACATCTCCAGGGGCAGCCTATAATATAAAAGAAATTAGAAATATTCTTAAATAGGCTGCTGTATGCTAAACAGTTTCAGGTAGATTTGAAGAAGTAACATATTATTATTACCTTCCAAGTCCCCAATCCTAAGACTGGAATTTCCTTACCATTGTTTAATTTAACCTTTGGAACTTTTGGTGGCATTTTACTAATTGATTTAGCTAATATAAATATATTTTTAATTTAAAATTTGACGGTCCAAGCAGACAAAAAGGAGTAGGACGTGCGTGGCCGGGGATGATCGTGCTAAATAGTAAAATAGTCTAATCTCTGCGTGCAAACTTTCGGTTGCCGAAGTAATTGATTGATTGAATGAAATTATTAATTTTTGCACGAATTTATGCTTTGGCATCGGTCTTGAGAATGCTTAAAACAATAATAGTCGTTGTTTTTCAGAGCATTTCATTTGTAACCAACGGTAACTCCCCCAATACTATCCAACTTACTGTTAGGAGTTTGATGCTTATTGCTATTGAATTGATACGAGAATTATTATGAGAAATTCGTTGCTTACTTAAGCCTTTTTTGTAGGTTCGGTTTATACACAGGTACATTATATGAGCTTGACGTCACCGAACTGACTGGACCATAGTTTAGACGGGTATAGGTAGGTCGGTAGGTGCAATCAGTAATAACGGTAAGCATAGGAAACACCTTTAAGTAGTTGGGGCTTTAACACAATAACTGAGCGTAATTACCGTGGAGAATGGAGAGATGAAGCAAGGTTGATATGAGAGCATGATTGGAAATATAAACATCGACCATTGAATTAGTTAAAGCGCAAAAGAATTCCTCGCGCCATCGTCACTCGGGCTCGGTGGATGATTTAGGAACAAAACTAACCTAACTGGCATCTCAAAAATATTTTACTGGACGACTTTGAGTATCAAAAGTGACCCACGACACGACCTATGTCTACCTGCACTCGTCCCGACGAGGTTAGGTCCCAATTTTAGAAATACTGACACACATGTTCACTGGATGAAAGAGCAAAAAACTTGGAATTGCACCTCATTTTGGGCTTAAGAGGTTTTTAATTTTTAATTTTTTACTTGTGGCTATGCATACGGAAGTTGGCCTTTGGATACTGAAGAAACCCGCTGGTTAGTTTTGGATTTGTTTCAGCGTTTCTATTCATGATATGATGTATTCTTGTCTCCTACGCTTCGTATTTTTGGTAATTGGCATTATATTGGTAACGAATAAATTGTGACAGTGATCAGCATGTGATTTATTATTCACTTTGTGACAAATGTGGCTTGTGACATAAAATCTTATGACAAAAAATGGAGCGACAAAATTTTTTGTGCCAGAGAGTCAGGGATTCATTTTTAATGTGATTGGATGCACGCTATGAATGAAGCGGGAATGCAACAGGAGAGAATATAACTGCGGGACTATAAACCAGCAGGAAAGTGGTATTTACGTCGGGAATATTTCTGGCGGGATTAATTTTGAGCTCCTGAAAATTCATGGGGTTGACAAAAATAATTAAGTTTGAAATCTAGACAAATGCAACCAGTGTTTCCTCATTTAATTTGTTTTACATCCCTTGATTTAACTGAAATTTGACCCAAGTAATGGAAATGGCGGATGTGCATGGATTTTTCAAACAACAAAAAAGCAACATAATTTAAATCATAAAATTTGTAGTATGTATCGTATACTTAATACTGGAATTTTTTGCAGAAAGCTCATTAAAATTATGTATTTGGACAAAGAATATTTAATTTTCCATTGATGCTCATACAATATTTATTACAACGAGTAAAATTTTAATGATGTTCGTCCAAGCTGGAGATGGAATTCTCGAGAATTTAAGGGGAAATCACGAATGATTATGGAAAGGTTTGAAACTCATAGTTACTGATTAAAGTCGGGCCCGATACACATCAAATTATTTCACATTATGTTGCACGTACATATAAAGGGACTTTAGGTGGGGATTTAATGGCCGGAATTAATCATTTCATTTTCAGCCTAATCTTTCTAATTCAGCAATGCAGGCCAGAAAGGCTTTCTTGAATCGTCCATTCTTCGCTGCTGTTAAGATGTACTCGGCAAGATCTGATTCAGCTTTGAAAATTAAAATAATTTTAAGTACTTACATTTGAAACTTTCTCCATGTAAGTTTAAAATTAATAACAGTAAACTTTCCCACACCTTTGTTGAAAAAATACAATCACGTAAATGCAACAAAAATAAATAATGAATTAATTGTGAAAATACCCAAAAGTCGTAGCGGTAGAACTGCACAACTGCTATGTTCCATTATCTTTCCAGATTTTTCTCCGAACTTAAAACCTGTCGCTTCTTTCGTATTGCTCGCTTTCCCCAGCTTTTGATCCACGAGGGAAGGGTACACATTTTCTAGAAGTAGCACCAAAATAATTGCACGTATCAACATTTTTGAAATTTTCAAGAAAAATTCTGGATTTTTATGAAAAACTATTTTCTAGAGCAGCTTCAATAAAATTCACAGATAAATCATGGGAGAATTATTGAGGTCTTATTCTCAACTTTCTTTTTTATACGAGAGCATTTCCTAAACTTGGTTAACGTTGCGTCAAAAATTGCGCATCACGAAGAAGTGTGCAAATTGCAAACGATAAATATCAAAATATCTTTGCTTTGCAATCATTTCTTCGCTCACTCACATACGGTACGCTCTAATAACGCAACAATAAGTTTTACACGAAAAGGAATCCTCCAAACTTAGGAATACAAGCTCATACCATGTACATAGGAATTTAAAAAAATGGAAATAAAATTGAAAATAAAAGTCTTTGAGACCCAATTTAGCCTGTGCATGGCTTAATGGCTTGCCTTCTCCTAGTGCTCAAATCCCCAAAAGACGCAAAATCAGCATTGAAGTCACCATAAAATATTCTTTCAAATCAATCTCCAAAAAATCCGGTGCCTTCAATTCTTGGTCCTCCATCCTCCATTTTGATATTGTGTCTTTAAATGCCCCCAATTAATTTTATATGGCACAGGTAATTAAAAAAGAATGGGTTCCATTATAGCATCAAAACGAAGAATTGAACGAGAGAAGCAAAATTAGTAGCTTTTTAAATTCAACATTATGGATTTTCAAACTAAAATAGAAAAATGTTAAAGCAATGAATTACAGTGGGATTTATATTCCGAATCATACCCGAAGGTCTAACAGAGTTGTCAACGATCTTTGCCTTTATTCAAACTAGTTACAAAGTTTCAATGGTTAACCCTATCTATGAGGAATCCTCGCACAAGCTGTCAAAGGTCTGAGCGGTCAGGGGAAAACCCCAGTGGGAAATAACACCTTTCCTTGAGCCAAATTACATACCACCCCCGGGATTCGAACCCGAGTAAGGCTCAGACGACCCTCGAGTAAACCCGAGTCCATTGCCGCTACGCTGATGGAGCTTGTCTAAAGCAATGAATTACATATCATGAGAGGGTTGCTTCAGCGTCCCTAAAGCAGTGTCCTTATGCCATGCCTAACCCACTGGCTACTAAATATCACGGTTTGGTTATAATGAGGATTATTTTATAAGATGTGGATAACAAGGGCAAGTTACATTTTAAGAAGGGAAAGGTGACAGCATTTTAGTGCATGATCTATATGAAACGAAAATTTCGATAAAAAGCGAATATTAAAATTTTTTAGCTACGTCGTTTTCAATCCAAATGGGAAAATGTGAAAACCAGGAATTATCTTGCGAGGGTAGCTTGAGCGCCCCAAAAATACTCCCGAAATGCAAGGTATAAACTACTGGTTTGTAAACGTGATGGCTTGAATAATGATGATTGTGTTATAACTAATGAATAACAGGGGGGAAGGGAACTGTATACAGGTCATACTGTAAGAGTCAAATTATATTGTCATTACTGATCGTACTGCTCTCCAGTTTCAGCCTCGACTCATATTCCAAGAAATTTAAGCTGATACTGTTTATAAGGAAATGTACATGTAAGGAATTCGACAACCATAGTCAATTGGGCAACATTTACAAAACCGTTACCAATACATTTTCGTAAGGGTTCAAGTTGAAGAAAATATATTTCCCATGATCACATGTTTTCTTGTCAAGTGTTCATTCAAACGGTTTGTTCACTATTGCAATTTGTTTACATATTGAAATGGGTAGAAACAAAAATAGTAAGCGAAATTCTGCTGTTATTCATGGAAACCTGGTACGATTGATTTAAATTGGCATTGTATTACAGTAAAATCATTTATTGTTATTATGTGGGGAAGAACTTATCTGTGCGTTCCAATATAAAGGACAAAAAATTTTAATCATCAAAAATCCAAATAATGTATGAAAGGATCGAATTTTACCAAAATTTTACTTGCTCCGCTCTCAATTCAAAACCGCTGGAAAACGTCTTCCAATGGATAAGCTTGGCACAGTTTAAAAATGAAACAGTACCTGTTTACTTTGGACATTACAAATCAAATCAGTTGCAAGCTTCATATCGAACCATAGAGAAATATTTTAATGAGATTTATGGCCTTTACATTGCGAATATTTGCTCAAACTCTTGCTACGGAATTTTAAGGGACTGTGAATATTGTATGATGGAAGGGTTGAAGACTCAGCTTCAAGAGAATTTTCAATAAATGAAAACATTTACTATTCACATTCATGAGGAATTTCCGCCTTTATCCCATATCTTAGTGTTAAAATTGGCGTAAAAACAACGGTTCCGCCGTTTTTCGTTTCGATAAATTTTCAAAATTTCGAATTTTTCGAAAAATGAAAACCTTCCTTATCATTTACATTGGACACCACCATTAAAGAAAATCGAGTTTACAAAATTGAATCTCAAAATAAACCAAAGTTGAAACGATGTAGGACTTGTAGGAGAGTGACGCCACAGTTTACTATGTTAAGTCCAGCATTTCGTCGGTTTATCCTACAAAAACTTGAACCAAATTTCATAACTTATTCAGCGATGGAAATTAAAATCACTCCAATGTTTCCCCGTTTATTTTGAAATCATTTCAATTTTTCAATATTAATTGAAAAACTATCGACCTTGCGATCGACATGAAATTTCGGCCAACGCGACTTTTTAGACCATTCAGTTGAAATTTCATCCAAATATTGGCAACGTCAGTAAGGATTGGCAACGCTAGCAACGATTAGCAACGCAAGCATAAGGATAGGGAACGCCATATGCAGTGGTACACAATATCCATTCGAAAATTATAGGAGCCACTCCAAACCATTCGCCTCTTAGAAGCGCAGCGCTCTATACTGACAGTCCATTGAGATATGGATGAGTGAAAGCGTGGAGTCCTCGCTTAAATTCCGATTCGAAGTAACGTGCATACATATATACTTTTTTCTCAACATACAATTCCTTTGAGGAAATCCTTGAATTCCAAAGGGTTGAGGTAAGGTTCGCACCAGGGACGGGAAATCGGAAAAATATAGATTATTTCAATACAAATACTTTTTAAATCGATTCCGATTTTGAATTTATTTTAGAATACCGGAAAAAACCGATTCTAATACCGATTCCAATACATTCGAAATTTAATTTACGGATTCCGATTCAAATACCTTGCGGATACACTGATATACCGTAGGGGAATTTTTGTACAGTAAAAAGAGCAATTCGGATACCTAATTTTTTGAATAAAATTCCGATTCTAATTCCGATTCGGATTCAAATTGCCGTCCATGGTTCGCACTCAATATGGGAGCATATAAATAGGAGTTAGCGTATACAGTGCGTCCCATACGCTAACTCCCAATTGATTCAGTTGTAAAGGATATGTGGAAACATTTATGAGAGATAAGTATCTGCCATATTTGTTAGTAAAACCACCCTTCACTACAGCTTGTCCATATTACAAGAAATTTTACAAAATCGAAAAAGGATTTATATAAAAATCGTGCATTTACGTAGGGACTTTATGGGGTTTACCTTGGCAAAATAACATAGTAAAATGTAGATATGAAGAAATAGAAATGTAGATATAGAAAGACTAACTTGAAAATATCACTAAAATAAGAACAGCGGGACTACAGTTCAACTGCAACATATCTAAATAAATGGGGCCAAATTAGCAATAAACGCTTTCCAATAAGTCCTCATATGTCCAAGCAACCCAGAATGAGAGATATTTGTTTCGATTGAAAATCCTTAAGGTCAATAACCAACTCCTCAATATATAAATGTAATATAATACACCACATAAAGATTGATACATATAAGATAAATAAAACGTACTAAGAGTTCGTATCTAGAACCTAACCCACGAATCCTCCTTTTTTAAGCTGAAAAAAATTAACAATTGTTTACAGGTTAATAACGAAAGTACAGTTGCCGCTGCACATGTATTCCTATTCAAAGGGTGTTTAGCGACAAAAATAACCTTTATTTTGAGGCTGCAATTCCATAACTACTGACATACTTTCTGACCCATTTTTAATGCCTTTAAAAATCCATACGAAATACGTCGGTATTTTTTATGGTTATGGTAGGAATTGAGTTTCCATTTCAGGACTCAAACCATCATCTTTCGGGCTGTATAAAATGAAATCTCGCCGAGAATCTTTGTAAAATGTAAATGTCTACATCATCTATAAATGTCATACATTTTCACTAAATGATCTACAAAGCACGGTCTGCAGCTTGTGCAATATTACATAGAATTTTTCAGCACTTGTGTCCCATACGTATTGCAGATTTTCGTTAATCTTTATTTACGTTTATCTTTATTTGTGATGAAACGTGTTTTGCAATTTTCGGTCTTTTTGGACTATGGCATGTCCTTAATTTATGTTATTATATTATATCTATGATTTATATATATTATGCTAATATGTTATATATAGACTTATGTTGTGCTTAGATAATTTTACTTCGTCAAGATTAAGAGTTAAAACCACACCTTTTGTTCAGAATTCCTGTTCGGGTGGCTGGACCAGTCGGAACAGCTTGGGCTAGGTAAGTTCACATTGGTTTGTATTATTTTTATACGAAATTAACAGTGGTTGTAAGAATGTGGTTCACGAATTTTGCTCCTATCATAGTTCATTTTCATATGACCAGGACCCAGTCTTAATAAAAAGAGGGAACTAAATTGTTTTTAATTTAATACCCGTACTACCAGTGTTGTCAAACCTGGATCGATGTCCTAACTGCCGATCACTTATTCACGAAGACGAGCTAGAATATCGTGAAGGTCCTCCGGAGACAACTTCCTCTTTAGACTTGGAGACGAAATCCGTTGAGGTGGATATTTTGCAAATGCCATTTCCAACCCCTATCGTGGGAACGGTATTGGCAGAAACCATTTAGGAAATTTTTTTGCTGTGGGGTTGAAGTTTGACATGGTTGCTGGACATAAAACCGATGATGAAAGCGAAGGTGTGAAGGTGACGGAGAAGATAGCGGTGAACGAAACTTTGAAAGTCGTGGAGACACTGGTGTTGGTTGAAACGTCAGAGGAGACATTGGTGCTGGTGGGAGTGGAGGTGAGGAGGCCGTTTTGTGGAGATAAAGGAGGCACTGGCACCAAGTACTTTCCCAGGTAACACGTAAGTATGTCTACATGTAATACCCTCCAGGGATCTACCGTCATGTGAATAGTAGCTAATAAGGTCATTATATCATATTTGATTTCAAGAAATTGAATGACTGTTGTGTATTTTAAACGGCGATTAATCGATTTTTATTATGAATTTATTATAATTTAATATTATAATTTTATCATAATTTTTTGAAAGCATATTTTAAGTAATTCTTTCTACGCCTAACGTTCTATGCAATTTTATTCTGGTCGCGTATAAGGTAAATATTTAGGACAGGAAAACCACCAGCCCGTTATGTAGCTGGTACGTGTAATGTTAAAGTTAATAAAACGCTTCTTTACGTCC
>JAQFXU010004408.1:0-13620 GCA_034693705.1 Spatulosminthurus flaviceps | reverse complement strand
CTAAAACTATTTTGGATGAAAAAGTTTTGGTTGGAATCACTGGTTGAGAAAGTTTCTGGATGAGTTGTCCTAGACCCCTCAAAACTTCATATGTTTTCATTATTGGTAAAATGTGAGACTTCTAATTAGGCTTAACAGTAATTGTGTGAGTAAACCAAGCGTTTTCAACTCACTGGGGGTGGGGGTTCCAATTTTCCAATGCTATAAATTCTGAATTTTCGGATTTTATATTTAAGGAAAGGAATTTTTTGAACATCCAAAGAATGTGAAAAGTATTATTAAGATTTTATTTTAAGGGAGGAAATTATTTTCACTTCGCTAAAACAACTGGGTTTTATGATGAAGGATCTCATTGGTATGAATCGGAGTATAAACCCCACAACCATATTCAAGTATCTTCTTGGGTAGTCAATAGTCAACCATGCGGGGAAAAATAGTTTGCCAAAGTTTTGGTTTATAATGTCTATAAGTCCTATACATTTTACACGGGTAAGTTAACCAATCCTGATCAGACAGGTTGGTATGTATGTAAAAAGCCGCATTGGTGCATCAATTCCATGTAAACCAACATTTTGATAAATATAAAATTCTTAACCAACGTGACCGAAATTCAAGTCGAGTTTCAACGCCACTCTTTTATCACTATAAATAAATAGTTGCTGCAAATAAGAAATGCTTGAAGAAGGCTTGGCTTCAGAAACTAGCCTTAGAAAATGGCCTCAAAAAGCGGGCGAAATTCTTTGGTCGCGAAATCATTATGCAGCTACAGTACAGGGCGATCGAGCGCAAGACAACCCAGAATGATGTTCCGGGTGTGACATATTTATGCACGCGATACATACCTATATTATGCGTACAAACGTAACGGGTGGGTTTGTGTGCGAGAGGCTTGCCTGCCTGGAGGCAGCGAACGTGCGTCAAACTTTCCTCTACAGTTGCTACATTTTTGTCAGCGTGCTAATTAACGTAGCTACTAGCTACTATAAAGCGTGCGTGCTGTGTGTGCCGATGATTCTTTTGTCTTCATTTTTGTCCGTTTTAGTTGCCATCATTTTTTCGAGTTTGACGGGTTTGACGCACCTTTTCATGGCATGCAGTTTCAAGTCAGCAGTTTTAGGATTTACATATAGGCCATAGGCTGCGTGAAGACGCGTGGTGACACGTGCCCCCTTGCCAGTGGTGAGAGCGAAAAGGCTTGGCGTAATCCTTTCATTATCTGTGAATGTAACGCACGAACTCTTAAGTAAAGGTACAAAAGGTTTGTAAACTAATTGAATATAATCGAGTTATTCCTGAAAAGGACTCTGAACACAACATTTAAACCCACGACCAAGTTATGAATAATTAATTTCACAAACAATTCCCTGCCGTTGTGAAATTATAGTGTCCACATTTGAGGCAGAAAGTCCTTCCAGCAGTCTAAACAAAGAATGTATACTTCAACAAGTAAAAGATTGAGAGGAGAAGAGAACAGTGGGGATGAGCTTAATCTGGAGAAATCTAGTGGTGAACAAGATGTTCCTGGAAATGGAGACACAGAGGTAAACTTTGACTACATTGCCAAAGATTCTCTTTTATTCCTACTGTCGATTGATATTCATAAAGAGATATGTTTCTGAATGTTGAAAATTGAGTGGTCGGAAAGGAGGCGGTGTAAATTGTATAATGATAATTTACCTTACGCTGGCGACTTATTTGTTTTAGCGCCTGATTTACATATTATAGACGTTGGCTCTTTGAGGGGTAATAGGTAATAAAATGAATGGAACTCATGTAATAAATTTTTACAGGGATGGTTATCCTTGTAAAATAAAAAACATAATATATGTACATACTTTTCCCACCTTCAGGTTTTTAGCACCCTCATTCCATTGATGAAAGACGTGGATGTGCTGAAAAATTGTCGATTGGTGTGTAAATCCTGGAATGACTTCGCTTGCCGAGCATTGAGAAAACTTCCAAGGGTTTCCTACCTTGTTTACGAGCCCCATCTTAAGGATCGTCTAGAACTACTTGTAGCAAATAAAAATTTCAGATTGCCGTCACCATTCGGGAATTTCAGGGTTTGTGCTGTCAATTTCCGGGAGAAACCCTTCCTAAGATTTTTGGAGCATGTGCGTGACAATGCCAATAACTATTGTTATTCAGTTGAGTTTCAAATTTCTCCAAATGATGAAGGTGTGGATCCAGCAGAATTGCAAAACGTTTTGACGTCGAGCCTCAACAATTTCAAGATCACTAAATTATCACTTTCTGATAAGATAATTGGAAGTGGACCTGGTGCGGAAGATTTTCTACCCGAAAAAATCCGATTGCCATACCTTGAAAGTCTTGACATTGACGCTAGCGTATTGGAAAATGACAAGATTTTGAATTTGTGTGAAAGCATTTGCCAATTTTCACCTTTAAAGACGTTAGGGATCTGCCAATGCCAAGCTGTAGAAAAACTGAAAAGGGTTATGTCCACTGGGGGGCTGAAGTCTGTTGAGATAATGCACTTGAACATTGAAGTGGACATTTCCCCTCAAGACTGGGAATACATTTGTGCGAGGATTATGGAAATCCCATGCATTAAAAAACTGGAAACAGTTCTTGCACAAAATTGTGATGAATGGATTATCAATGCATTGAAGAGAGTAATTGAGCATTTCGCGAACTCACTCGAGTCCCTTGCCGTCGAAATCTTGCCAATGTTTATAAATAAACGATTTCCTAAACTTCGTGAAATCAGTGTTGAGCATCTCACTTATTTTCACGAGTTGTATTTTCCGGTAGATAGGTACCCTCTTTTGAAGAAGGCCACCTTCTCCACCCCTGATGACGACGGCTTTGAGGAACCCTGTGTTGAAGAACTGAGTCTTGGAATTGAAGAACTTCATTTGACGAATGTGGGGGACTTTTTTTACCATGCCCCTCATATATTGAAGCTAATTTGCGGAGTAGGGATGATTTTTCCCAACGTCTCTAGTTTTTCCATCGGTCAAGAAGGGAGGGCAGAGTTTACATCAGAAATTTTATTTGCTATTTGTAAGTCTTTTCCCAAACTGACTTCTCTTGAATTGCTGGTTAAATTAAAGGACGATAGAATTCTTTCTGGACTGAGATCATTCGTGGATGAGTGGCTGCAAAAAGGTTGGCCCTTGGAAAAGATTCCGCGGAATGCAAGTCTTCTGGACTTTCCAGGTACTTTATTTCTAGAAGTATCTACAAACTGTGTTTATTATTAAGGGGTAGAGTCTGTGTGGTTGAGTAAAAATAAGTTCATCAGTTGAAAACCCTTACCCCACTGCAGTGCATGGCAACACCAAACCGTTAGATTTACCCCAGTCAACCACTGACCACATAAAATCTCTTGGACACGTGTACTTTACTGGAGTTATTTACCATTACTAATGTATTTAACCCATGTTGAAGTTAACAACGTCGTTGTTCATTGTTGTATTCATATTATTGTTTTTCAAGCGGCTCCCAGCTGTTATAAGTGGTTTATTTAAAATGATTACCATAACCTTGTCCTTCAAAGTATGAAGATTGAGCGAACTTCCGGAATTATTATTTTTGAATGTTAAGCGGTGTTTTTAAATTTATTATTTTAGGTCTGGAAATATTATCGCTTGGTCGAGATGTGGTTATAACGAAGCACCTGTTCATGTGCTGCCTATCAAAAATGCCAAAGCTCCAGCACTTAACCTTCTACGCGGTATTAAATAAAGTTTTGATGCTTACGAAATCTCTATTCCACCATGGTTTAGATATGATTGGATGTTTATTGCCGTGATTCTATTTCTATCAAAGATTTCTAACATACCGTCAACCAATAATATTCTTACAGAATGGAGACGTCACCGTCACCGCCGTAGATGTTCGAGACAGTGTTGGACACTTGAAAAGAATTACAGTGTTGGATTGCTTTACAAGTTCTCAAATGCAGTGTATGAAGGAAATGGAACGTCTGCGAGTCATGCTCCCTACAGTGGTTGAAATAAGGAAAGTAGCTGGAGAGCCCGTGTTAGTATACCCGGAGCAGGGTTAGAAAATTACCTAAAACCTTTGAATCACTTGTCCCCTTACAGTGGGTGGTGGGCCGTTGGACCAGGCTCAAGTATTGTTTCTTGAATTTTAATGAATCGAATAATCTTTTCACATTGTTGCACGATTTTCTGAAATAAAAACCGTCCATTTCAATCCTCTGCTCTTGAAAAACTTTAATAGAAATCAATGGAAGGAAAGAATGATAATAAAATGAGAAAAGGGCCTGATTGGGGTCAAAGGGTAAGGCATTTTGGGAAATTCGAGAACATTTTTAGAGCCCACGGAATCTTATTGGTTTACAGTTATACATTTGTTTATTTCATAATTTGTTCCGAGACCTATGAAGTCATACGGTGTATGCACAAATTTGGTTTTTAATGACTCCAAATTATTTTTTGTGAACCAACATTTAGGTCAAATTATTTTTGTTGGAATATTTGGTACAAAATATTTTTACAAAAAAAATTGATTCTCATTAATTGGCTAGAAAGAAATTTGGCTAAAATAATTTTGGCTGAAAACAAATTCGAATATATTTTGGTTCAAACCATGGGGTTTTAGCTCGTAGAGCCTACAGACCAGGATTTTATTCCAATGTTTGCCAAAAATGTTCAAATATTAAGCTTTAGCAATTGTCTTTAAAATACTCTATCAGTTACTGATCTTGATAACTGGGGAAATACTACCCAGTACGATGAATAAACAACCATAAATGAAGCCCAGCAGAAATTCTTTTTCCCACCATCCTCACTGCAAAGAACCCTAAAACAAGTGACATGTTAGTGTCTTTGTACAAAACTGACTAGGAAATTTTTAATTGTTGTTTTCAGGATATCAAAAACGTTTACCCGATTGTATCTTATTTATGAACTTCGGCTTATTATTATCGGTAAAAATCCCAGTTCTGGGAGAACTCAAACAACTTTTAAATTCCACTGCCAATCCTTCAGCGTGATTATTTTTTTACACGCCGTTAATTATAAGACGAAGAGTAGTCTTACCTCGTTAATTTACTAAAGATAGGAAGGTTTTTACTATAGAAAGGCTGTAGTATATTTTGTCTCTAAAGAAGCTGTCCGATGAAGATTCCAGATCTCAATTATGTCGTATAATTTGGAGGTAATCTACAGATCTACACAATAATTTCTGCCGTGCTGATCAATAGATTTGGTCGACTAAAATAATTTACTGTCCCAAAAATGCTTTGCTAAAATTAAATCGAGACCAGAAGACCCAA
Source organism: Spatulosminthurus flaviceps (assembly GCA_034693705.1). NCBI lineage: Eukaryota > Metazoa > Arthropoda > Collembola > Symphypleona > Sminthuridae > Spatulosminthurus > Spatulosminthurus flaviceps. Next base: position 8,351 of record JAQFXU010004408.1, on the reverse strand, counting down.
TTGACTGAAATATAGAGAATATTAGTGCTGACAAAATTATAGTAAGGGTCTCACTACTATGATTCCAAGGTGGAAGAATATCCATTAAAATGGTATTGATTCTACCCAAAACTTGAAATAGGAAAATTATTACAACTATCAACGAGAAAATTAACATTGCAAGCAACACACACATGGACACAGACAAACTAATTGACTTCAGATATAGACATACAATATAGGGGCTGAGATTTAAAAATCTGGGTGGACGGCCCTGACGACTAAAAAACCATATCAAATATTACAGCAAAATAGAATTTTGGTAAACAATAAAGTGTGCAATAAAATAAAACAGTTTGGAAAATTTAAGGTCTAAGGATGGTTGCAATGGAGATAAGTTCATTCATTTTTGGTTTGGTTATAAGTTCATATAGTAAGTCCTAATTTTCATGTCCTGTGCAAGTTGTAACGTTAAATATTCAAAACTTGTAATTTCCATGGCAACCGCTTTTATAAAAAATTAAATCATGAACAAGCTCACGAATGAAAATTAATAATATATGTATCTATATGTATTTATTGAAGGTCCTGAGGCTTTCGCCCATGACTCATGAAAATTAATGATTCTTTACAAATCAATTTGAAAACATTAACAATACAACCTCAGCGGCTAAATTAAAAAATGAGCTGATTGATAGATTTGAGGTTAGTAGGTTAGTCTAGGAGTTCTTTTTGAATTTAGTTTACAGTATGAGCTTTTTTTTAAAATGCAATTTGGGTAATTAACTCAAGAACGGCAATTTCATATTAATCGATTTTCCCTATTAGTGTCCAGTTCATTTTTGACCAAACTCAAAGTTTCACAAAAATGGGTAAAATAATTTTTCAAGCATGATAACTATCCACATTGGTATGCAAAATTTGAACCCACTGACTTTACCATAGGGGCTACAAACGAGCTTGAAGTGCGTTTGCACCAAATGGAGTAAAACGGAAGACAACCTTTACAGGAAGCTCTGGAGTTAAAAAGTGTATCCAAGTAGATTGTCCATGAATTCAACAAACCTAAAACTCAACCCCATTTCCTATTTCATATATGATTACGATATAGACTCGTTTTTAATAATTTTTTTAGATTAAAAAAGGCAGCCCGTTTTAAACACATGATTTAATTGTAGAGCAAATAGAGATATCCATGTGAGATGAAAAGAACGCGAAATTCGTATGCCATCACTTGAGTATCGTGTGCGCATGTGCATGCAAAAAAGACACGGAGCACGCTTTATTAATTCAGTTCAGCTCAGCCAGTCACTTTGTCGAATATTGTCGATACTTTGTCCCTACTAAAAAAACAAAGCGCAATTAAATTGACGTGCAGCTACGGAGCCACGATTAATTTCATTGATAATTGCTGGCCGTTGTAAAGTTGTGTTGGTAATATTTCCAGCTAAATAAATTAAAAAACCATAAAAAGCCCTGTAGCAGCCTAATAATAAGCAGAATATCAAGCATGTCAACTTCGACAAGTAAAAGAAAGAGCCGAAAGAGAAGAGTAAAGAATACAGAAGTATCCGGTGGTGACATTGCCCCAGAAATTCTTGGAAACGGCGACAATGAGGTAATTTAATATTTCTTTACCTTAAAGATAGATTTACAATTTTCCTAGCAAATTCATTTGTCGATTTGTGCTTATGATATTAATGTTAATATTAATATTTCAATATCATTCTAATAATTATAAATTATAATTATAAAGATAATTAATAATTTAATCTTAATATTGATGTTAATATTAAGATATCTGTAACTGATATTATCTTAATATTAACCCGCTACAGTCATTTAGGCATGTTTGAGTGGTAATGAGGAATCAAAATTAACCTCCCGTCCGGTGTAAATTAAATAAAAGAGGCTTGTAGAATTAATTGTAGTATAGGGTAATGAGCATTATTGAATATGAGGTTAAACTTTTTTTTAATGTTGCAGTATTATATTTCAATTCTAAAACAACCTTCAAAAATTATTTTTCCTATGCCCAGATTTTTAGCACTCTCATCCCATTGATGGAAGACTTGGATGTACTGAAAACTTGCCGATTAGTCTGCAAATCCTGGAATGAATTCGCTTGTCGAGCATTGAGAAAACTTCCTCGGAATTATTACGTCATTCGCGAGTCCAATCTTAAGACTGTTGATCATCGTCTAGAGTTACTGGAAAAAAATAAAAATTTGAGTTTGCCCTCACCATTCGGCAAATTCATGGTGCTCCCAGAAGCTTTCAGGGAGCAATCGTTCCTGAGATTATTGAAATATGTACGGGAAGACACCAATAATAATTATTCAATTAGCCTATGCATTAATTCCAATGGTGTTAATTCGCGTGAACTACAAACTGTTCTGACGACGAACCCCCACAATTTCAAGATCACTGAACTAATACTTGTAAACCAAATAATGTATCAAGATCCACCTTATGATTTCCAAGCCGAGAAAATCCGGTTGCCTTACTTAAAGTCGCTGATAATTGGCAAAGACAGTTACGTGAATACTGCAATTTTGAGTTTATGCGGAAATCTTGGCCACTTTTCGCCCATAAAGTACCTTAAGATCGTAATCAGATCTGGAGAAAAGCTGAAAAAAGTCATGTCCCCAGGGGGAATGAAATCTGTTGAGAAATTATGCTTGAAATTCATTGAAGGAATTTCTGCTGAGGATTGGAAATATCTTTGTGCAAGGATAATGGAAATCTCATCCCTTAAAAAACTTGAAATGCACCTTTTCAGGTTAAATTTCAATGAATGCGACCTTGGACTATTTGAGACAATAGTCGAACATTTTTCGGACACGCTCGAGATTCTAACAGGAGATTCCTTGCCAATGTTGAAAAACAAATGTTACCCCAAACTTCGTGAACTCAACTTTATGAACTTTTGTAAGTTTAATAGTGAGTTTGCATTTCCGATGGAGAGGTTTCCTCTTTTAAAGAGAGCTCATTTTTTGGCGTATCACGTAAGCGGATTGGATTGCCCATCTGTTGAAGAACAAAGCCTCGGAATTGAGGAACTTTCTATTAGATTTCACCTGTGCTTCAGCATTCTTGATGATGTATTGAAATTCATTTCGGTAGCAGGGATGCTTTTTCCCAACGTTTCCAGTTTTTCTATCATTCACTATGGTAATGTGAATTTTACATCAGCACTCTTTAGTGTTATTTGTAAGTCCTTTCCCAAACTTACTACTCTTGAACTGCGGTTGGAAATCAGGAATCCTAATACTCTTTCTGGGGAGATAGTAAACGTGGAAGATTGGCTGGAGAAAGGTTGGACACTGGAACAGATTCCGAGGGATGCATCCCTTCTTGACTTTCCAGGTATTAATTTTTTAATACACTGATTACACGGGTACATTCATTGGTAAATTATTACCAGTGCAGGGGGGATTTGAGGCTTTGAGTACATTTACACCACAGCTAGGTCCTGTAAAATCAGTTGTACAAATTACAACACCCCCTGTTGGCTTTTATCCATAGCGCTGACTGTATAGCCTTGCATTTCAATTGCTAATTTTTTGTTTTTTCTAGGTCTACAAAAATTAACGCTTGGCCATTGTGTCTCCACTACGAAGCATCTGTTTAAATATTGCCTCTCTAAAATCCCAAAGCTCCGGGACTTAACCTTTTACCTGGTAATACATTTTTTTTATGTTCTTTTAATTTTTGTCCTATTTTAGGTAGCAAAACAGTATGTTTCTTCTGGCATAATTTTATTTCCAAGAAGTAGTCTTAAATTATCGGTAACAAATAAATTCCTTGCAGAATGAAGACGCCTCAGCTGAAGATATCCGTGACAGTGTTGGACACTTACAAAGAATTACAGTTGGGATTTTGACCCGACCCATGATGAGTCCTGATAAGCAGTGGGTGGAGGAAATAGAACGTTTGCGGATAATGCTTCCTTCAGTGGTGGAAATAAGGAAAGGGTATGAATTTTCGGAAAGATCCGAGCCACGCTATTTTCCATTTTAGTTTGGATTCAAATCTAATTGCGTATCTTTTTGTATTTTTGCACACTCTTTCCTGAATTAGACAGTTGTCTATTTGTTCAGTGTTAAAACTTTAACTGATCTATCTATTTTCTGCTTTGAAATAAATTTGGTTCACATAATTAATAAGACCGGAACAAATTGAAATACATTTTGGCCGAAACCATTGGATGACAACGATTTTAGCTATGAAATTCTCTGTGTGCGTAAATGCGCGTGTTCAGCAAAATAACATCGCTGGCAGAGATTGATCTCACCATTTATAGTAAGATTGTGTGTGGGTTCGAGTCCCACCAACAACCTTATACTTTTAGTGTATACTTTTACTTATGTACTGTCCCATCAGTCTTTACCACGCTACATTTTCTCAACTCCTGTCACCGAAGTGGTATTGTCTTATGCATCACGCAAAAAATGTGTATAAATACAGAAGTAAGCGTGTAAAGATGTTTAAGCTGGTCCTAAATCAACCATTAATTTTCTATACTTTTTAAAAAAAATTGACTAATAAAAAAATGTACTGGATATCAGGGAAACGTTGGAGGCGTTTCCTCGTATTTCCATCAAAGGTTGGACTCAATTTTTTTTCATTTTCATTTCATTTCATGACTTTATTAACGAGTTATTCCTAAATCAGTACAAATATTGACTGTTCTCCCTTTAGTAACTCATAAAGCTAGAAATTGTAATTGTATAATAATAGATACGCAATTATATTGCGTATCTATATTTTCCTCTTTAAATTGTACACTCAAGTTTTACCCACTCATGGTATTAAATGTCCCTTGCTACCTCCCAAATCTACAAGGCTTCTATAGAGCCACCAGCAAATCCTTGCATGTATTTAATTTATTTCAATTCCCTGCTACGCAAAGCGGCAATGATATTCTACGAGTTTAAGTTTAGAGACTATGAAACCCAAATGTAAAAATATTGTAAATTGTAACCCTTGTTCCTAATTTTTTTCCGAGATGAATACCCGCTCGATCTGGCGAGCGCGGTAGAATCATCTCGCCATAACGACTTCTCCGAGTGGGGCGAGTGACACGAAGAGGAAGAAGACCGTTGAGCGAGCATCTTTCCCCTGCCTATCATCACCACCACAGCGTGCTTTTTGTGCTCCCATTATTATTCTCTTTGTTGTGTCTCGTAGATTTTACGAGTTTTCTCCCAATTATAACCTTAATTAATATTAATTATTATTGTGTCGTGCCTAGCCTTATTTTTTATACCATACTGTTCTTCTAGCTCTTCTTTCATAATTAATAAAAGCCTCCGTGTCAAGTAAAAATCCTAAAAAAAACTCGACCCGTCGTTAGTCTTCTCTTCGACCATGCTTCCTACATCCACTCTTTAATATATATTGTAGAATGTTTGTAAGTATGTCCAAGAATTGCATGCTATGCACACAATATACAAAACATAAAAGAGCAGGCAAGATATGTTTTAGGGGTGCAAAAAAATCATAAATCCACTTTCTATGACAAAATAGAAATATTCATGAAGACTGCTAAAGGGCGGGAAATGTTTTGTTTAAACTTTTACACAAAACGCCAAATGTGCTCGAAATAAAATCATCCAGCTACAAACTCACAAGTAAATAAGTTGCTAGAACTAGAAACTATAGAAAGCCAGTAAAAACTAATATTATTTAACCTACAAGTACAAAGCTACTAATGTTCGCGTTAAAAATTCCCTGCAGTAAAAGTGCACTATCAATATTTCAAGTGAAAATTACTAAAGCATGTATCTAAATAGCCCTTTTTCTCCCAATATAAAAATATCAGTCATGTCCAGTCCAGTAATGAAAATAACAAAACCAGAAGAAAATATTGTGGATGAAAATAAATCAAAAGAATCCAGTGATGATTTTGTCCAAGAAATTCTTGGAAATGGGGACACCGAGGTAAATATTTTCATTGCCATATAAAATCTGGAAATATGTTTAATGCTCTTTTCTATCGCACTGCAATATTATTTACTGGTTCTATTAATTCCATTCAAATTTTCAAAATTGCTTTTGCCCTATGCATTTAGATTTTTAGAACCCTCATCCCATTGATGGAAGACTTGGATGTACTAAAAACTTGCCGACTGGTCTGTAAATCCTGGAATCAATTCGCTTGTCTAGCGATAAGAAAACTCCCATGGATTTATTATACCATTAACGAGTCCCATCCAGAGAATGTTAATCATTGCCTTAACTTAATTGCAGAAAATGCAAATTCGAAACTGTCCTCACCATTTGGCCATTTGAAGGTCCTTGCTGTCAATTTCCGCGATAAATCTTTCCTAAATTTTTTGAAATATGTACGTGACAACGTTAATAATTATTCAATTGAGCTTCGAATTACCACCAACAATGTCGATCCAGTAGAGTTGAAAACAGTTTTGACAATGAAGAATTTCAAGATCACAAAATTAGTCCTCTTTGGGAAGATAATTGGAAACAATAATTCTGAGGGAGATATTTTACAACCCGACAAAATCAATTTACCGCACTTGAAAATACTTGAAATCGATGATAACGCATTGATAAATGACAGGGTTGTGAGTTTGTGTGAACACCTTTGCCAACATTCGCCTCTAAAGGGGCTAAGGATCAGTGACTTTCCTTCTTCTGGACAAAAACTGAAAAAAGTGATGTCCCCTGGAGGAATGAATTTCGTGGAAGAATTGAACTTGAACTGTTACAATCTGTCAATTTTTCCAGAAGATTGGAAATATTTTTGTAAAAGGATAATGGAAATCCCAAGGATTAAAAAACTTGAGTTGATTTATCCTGAATGTGATTATGATTTATGTTGCGAAGAATTTACGTCAATTGTTGAGCATTTTGCGGACTCGTTAGAATCTCTCACAGGAGATTTATTACCAATGCCGAAAAACAAAAGCTTTCCTAAACTTCGTGAAATTAAGAACGTGGGCCTTAATGGATATGATTGGGATTTCTCGTATCCGGTGGAGAGGTACCCACTCTTGAAGAAGGCAACTTTTGCTCTCGGTGATTTCATCTTCTTTCGTTATCCCGGTGTTGAGGAAGTAAGTCCAGGAATTCAAGAACTTTCTTTCACAGCTCAGTCAACGATGGATGATGAATTGGTTTTGAAATTCATTGTCGGAGCAGGGGTGGTTTTTCCTAACGTTTCCGCTTTGTCCATTCATAATCTTCAGGCGTCGCAGTTTAAAAAATTTTTGTTAAGTGCTATTTCTGAGTCCTTTCCCAAATTGACAGCTCTTGAATTGTGGGTGGAACTAAATGGGACTAATCTTTCTGGGCTAAGACGATGCGTAGACCATTGGCTGGAAAAAGGTTGGCCCTTGGATAAGATTACGAGGGAACCATCGCTTCTGAATTTTCAAGGTATTTTAATTAGATTTTAAGATGAGATTGAAATTTAAATCCCAAAGAATAGTCCCTACCATGAAAGAACTTTACAAAAACATGCAAACAACTCTAATAATAATTTTTTAAAATAATTGTTTTCTTTAGAAGCTATAAACTTTTAAATAATTTTTGAAAAATATTGTTTCATCTTATCATAGCAAAGATATCTACATTGTAACTTACAATAATTAGACAGTTTAGTTTCACCTGAAGATGAGAACTGACTGTTCTTGAAAGCTCGTGATAATAAATCAATTTTCGCATAGTAAATCAACGTAAACCGTTATAAAAAATGATTACAAAGAATTTTATTAATTTAATAGTAGTTTTAAATCTCACAATAAGCCAATTCATGTTTTACGAGTGAGTGTGATTAAACTAACGGTTTTTCCTGAATTGCCTAGGTCTGGAAAAAATAATACTTGGGCCGGATGTTGTTATTACTAGAACCCTTTTTATGTACTGCCTCTCAAAACTCCCAAAGCTCCAGTACTTGACCTTTTACCTGGTAAAGCATTTTTCATGTTCTTTGAATTTTTGTCCTGTGGGAGGCTGAAAATCTGTTCGCTTTGATTTGATTTCCATGAATGAGTCGTATTTCGTACCGGTAATTAATTTTATTGTAGAATGGAAACGTCTATGCCGTCGATGTACATAAGAGTGTTGGACATCTGAAAAGAATTACGGTAGTCATTTTGCCGAAATCGATCTATCCACTTAAGCAGTGGAAGAATGAAATGGAAAAACTGCAGAAGATGCTCCCTTCAGTGGTGGAAATAAAGAAAAAGACTGAATTACCCAACCATTAATCAGAGGCCCCGGAAGGGCATCCGGAGCGGGGGGTGCAAACATGGCCGCGAAGAATTTTTTTCTGCCCTTATTTAGTATAAATTTCTAGCATTGCTCCGAAGGAGTAAAGTTTTTTAATGAAGACAAGGAAAATA
>JAQFXU010004407.1:0-13620 GCA_034693705.1 Spatulosminthurus flaviceps | reverse complement strand
ACTACAAACTCATCAGCACTGTTATATATTCCCAGAAGAAAAGGTTTTTCGCATTCACATATCGGAAAAAGTAACCCCATGTATTTTATACAGAAAAATATCCCACAATTTAAGGTGCAAGTATTAGGTATAAAATTCCTTTGTATATGCGTGCATTAAAAAAAACATACATAATTATCCTATTCTCTCTCTCTCTCATGCTCTCCATCAAGTTTCTCTCCTGAAATTACAAGAGGAGTTTTAAATTAAAGGGAGAAAAAAATCTCTCATGTGCTTTCTCTCCGTTGTGTACATAGATGATCCTGGGGCATGTAAATGTATAGGTATTTTTTATAGGCTAGATTTCCTAGTGTGAATGCAATATATATGTAAATGCACGTATGTGATAAATATTAATTGCGTGTATAGATATAAGGGAGCTTAAACATAAGGGAAAATTGGGGAAGGTTCTGTAACAACACATGTAAAATATTCTAATAAGTAGAGCTTGAAAGCCAGGGGCAAAAATTGTGGTACTCTGAGTAGCCTCTTTCTTTTGTGGAAAATTGCAGAGAGGGAGAGAGAGAGAGAGAGATTCGCTCCTCTCCCGGAAGAAGACGATAGTGGCTTGAGGGAATTTTGCCCTTATTTATGTACACACAATATTCATGGATATCCTATATGTACATATGCCTAGAAAAAAAATTGTGTCTTCCCGAGAATAAGAAAAGATCCCAAGAGTAAGGAACGTTCGCTCCATGCTCTCGTCTGCATGGGAGCAGAAAAGAAAGATGGAGAAAGTGCATTGATTTCTCCTAGGGAGCACATATGTAATTATAATTATATTGGATGTATGTGTAAGAGATATAAGATGAGAAATTCGGAGGGATATGAGAATATCGTCCAAAAGTCCAAAAGGAGCTATAATTTTCGTAACGTTATGGGAAAAACAAAATTATAGCTCCTTTTGGACTTTCGCCGACGATATAGAGAATTTTTGTAGATGGCTTTTTTTGAGTCATGCAAGAGCTTGTCATGGAGCTTGAGCCAAGGGTATATGGTTGTATTAAAGCAATGTAAAATCATAGGATTATCGCTTTCTCCGAGTCTAGTTAAAATGCAGGGAAGGGAAAAAAAGTTGGGATTTTATCCTCAAGATTTGTCGAGATGAATGCTCATTGCAGGGTGCCTGGGAGCGTATAGCCTTTATTTTTTAAGTTATTTTAGAAATAAATTTCCCCTACCAATCTCACAACGTAAACATGAAATGCTTTTCTTTCCAAACTCCTGAACTTAATAGCTACGTTTTCTTTTCCTTGTAGGAACTTTTACTTGAACCTGACAGCTTTTGGGATTTGACTTTTTCTCCAAGTTTATATGCTTCTAATTATTTTTTAATAATTAGTAGTTCATGAAAAAATAAATTAATTATAGATTTATGTGGGACATTTTAGTAAAATTTTATTGTAGGGAAAATATTTTTTTTAAATGTTAATTACCTGTAGTGGGCACGTATATATTCAAGTACAAACAATCTTCACTTTGATTGGCTAGATGTGGCTTCAACTTGAGAAGGAAATGGTATCTCTGACTAGTCATTACTTGGAGGGCTATGGTCTCGTTGGAAATATCTGGAAATCTTTGTGGACAGGCTGGAGGTAAGTTGACAGCAAAGCGGACACCACCCCATGGGAGTGGGGCAACGGGCGGCATAAAGCGGTAGGCATTGACCGGTGGAGAGGCATATGGAATCCCTAAATAAGCTGTGACCGGATCTGGAAAGGAAATTTCAATATCAAATTAATTTCAATTTTCAAAGTTAGTAAATTAATTTTTTCATCAATAATGTAAACAAACATTCTTATAATGATACACTGAGCCAAAAGAAGCCAATATGGTTTCCCTTGGGTGAAATCCAGTTTCACCAAATTGTTTCATTCACTATGAAATTATGAGTGATTTTACTAATAGAATGTTTAGGGCGACACCAGCGCCCTATTAAAATATACTTTTCCGTATGTTCGTAAGTCCGACGCCACAATTACACCAAAATAAGCCTCTAACAAATTTCCTCAAATTTTGTGCACATTATCTATAGGCCTGTACCTCAATAAAATGTGTACTTTAACCGTTGAAATCGCATCAGGTTTTCGTAAGCAATAAAATCCAAACGAAATAACCAAAAAAATCAAAATTATATTAAATTCGTTTAAATGAAATATTTTTACCATTTAAAATAAATACCCCAAATAAATGTCTTGTGTGGAAAGAGGATCAAAATTATGGTGAGGTTAATAATGGCTGGAATTTTTGAAAAAGCCTTCACATTACACACTAAAGTACACACGATCACAGCTGACGTCACCCTACAAAATTACCCCCTAAAATACTTACACCTTAGCTAAAAAAATATACAAAGAATTTTTTTCCCAAGACTCAAATAATCCAAGTCAATGTTAACATACATATCTAATTAGATTACTCCCTAGGATAAAGATTTGCAATGCTTAGAAAGGTTATTAGGGGCAGAGAAACTCAATTATTATAATGAAAATTAACCACTAATAAAATCACAGACTTTCTCCATATCCACAGTTAACTAAACATAGAAAATAGTGTTTATAAACAAAAGGGCATTTCCCTAAGGAACCTCTAATTTCATTAAAAGTTCAATTTCCTCTTCTACCTCCCAAGCAATGATTATACGTACATATGTACAATCATATGGGACAATTTACATTAGAAAGGAATGTAGCTTTCACTCCCCCATCTAAAATCCTCTATACTTATGATATCTATACACATGGAAAATAATTTTCAATTAAGAATTTCTCTATACACTACACATGCGGATAATTGAATTAAATTTCTGTGAGAGTGGAGTATGTAGTAGTATATGTAAAAAAAAGGAGGACAAAAAGTGAATAGGTTTTTTTTGGATATAAATATATAGCAAAATACAAGAGACTTAAAGAAGATGATTTATTCACAATGTTCCATACACTTAACATGTCATATGCTTTGGAATTATGAATGAGATTCCACTTTCATACATTCAGTCCTCCTTCCTAAAAACTAACTAGGACATTGTGAGAGCAAGAGAGAAAAACCATAGCTCTCTCTCTATCTCTCTCTCTCAAAAGCTCCAAGGCTTAAGGACTAAGTTACAACTGTCGCTTTCCTACCCTTTTCCTTTACTATAACTTACTCTGATACAAGCCTATATAAATGCATGTAAAGTAGTACTACAAGGATTTTTTGTACACACTGTAGCTCTGCTATCCATAGGAGAGAGGGCAATATCTAAACATTCTCAAGATAAATGTTATTTTGTCATGTCATAATGAACCAACTGATCTTATTTGCACTTTATATTCCTGTGGAATGTATTTTATTATTATTTTTTACATGCAAAAACCTACTTTCTCCTTTGCAATTTTTTCTCTCCCCAACTTTTTCCTATTACATACATGAATATAAAAATACTATTTTTCCCTCTCATAAATACTACTTGTATTTACTACACTCGGACTACAACAAAAATACAAACCTTTTTCAATCTCGCAAAAATTCCGCCATTTTTTATCTCATGTAAGTTTCCAAGGCTTAGATATAATTTACAATACGTCCAAAACCCCACCACATTTTTTATTTCACTTGTACTAATTTGCACAAGGAACTTTATTTCCCTTCCTATGTAAATAATACATGGAATATTTAACAAGGGTGGATGGAAACAAAATTTGGAAAAATTCAATATAATTTACTATATAGGGAAAAGGATTTTTATATAAAGAGAACTTATTTTTAAAGGAAGGAGAGAGAGAGAGAAAATTTTCTCATATAACTTTTAAAGGCAAACATTTCTAAGAGTGGGTACTTGTGTGGTGTAGGAAGAGAGAGTTTTTTTGTGTGTGTGAAGAAGTGATTATTTGAGAGGAGGGAATAGTAGGAGTATACTTAAAAAACTGGGGGTAAAAGTAAGGGAACATAATATTTTAAAGCAATATGGCGGAACAAAGGACGTGCGAAAATAATAAATTTTAATATTTGAGAGGAACACATTAGAAAGCTCCTTTGGAGTAGTAATGGTCTCATAAAGGAGGCGGGTCCAGGAAAAATGCCAGGAAATGGATGTGTAATTTCAACATATATAGAATTGCATATATTCCCATTGCATATAAATTTTGCTGAGAAAGATAGAGAGGAAAAGAGAAAGTCAAAAAACGAGGCTGGAGGCCAGTAGGAAAAGAGTTTTCCTAAATATAAGGAATTTCTCCCTACTTAAACACACACACACACTCACATACGCTCACTCTCTGTGTATCACTAGAAAGCTTGGGAGAGGGGAATGAATGACATTAGTATAGATTAGAACGCCAAAGAGCCACTCAGGACAGTTTTATAGTGGACCATTCCACATTGTCAATTCTCTCCAGAGGTACTTTCACCCCAACTTGTATATTATATGCGTGTAATGCTTTATGGTCTACGTGTGTATGTATTTATATTGAAACTTATAGGAGCTTTCCCTTTTACACTCACCCCTCCCCCTCAAGAACTTTCTCCTACTTTCTCCTTACTTTCTCTTCCCATATATTCTCCTTATATATTTTTTTGGGAATCTTTTTCTCGTTTCTTGATCCTCTTTTTCCACCTCTCTGGCCCTACTTTCCTGACTCAAGTGTGTGTGCGTGTGTGTGTGTATAGGGAGATGTGGTTGCATGTATATGTGTAAAGGGAGCGGAACAATAATAATAGGAAGAGTAGCACTTTTCTCCCTCATCTGACAACATGTTAGACAGCTTGGTTTATTATTTTATATTGAGCTCCCCTGCCCCATTACTTTCTCCCTATATGATATCCCATACGAATACTCCGAGTATTCTTATTCCAATTGGTACAAACTACTGGAGCATTGTAAATCCTCACGTATGACACACTCAAGATAACGTGAGCGGACACACCGTAAATGACTAGGCTCATTCTCTGTCTCTCTCCCTTCCCTGACGTCCGTCAAGATGATGAGGGAGAATTCAACTATTCAACCTCTCACACAACTCTGAGCATTAGACGCGGTTATAGTATTCATTTAAACTTTTACACTTGATTTCCCTCAAGTGCACATATTTTCTCCATCCTATCTTTACAAAGCCATTGCCCTGTAAGAATTTCACCACGCACTTTCTCTCCTCTTTTTTCACGTGAGTGTAAATGTATTTTTTTCCTATCTTGGAAAATTCTGCTTGTTGGAATATTCAACTGACTTTCACTTTGACTTATATTTTGTTCCTTTAACTTTGCTACTTCCTCTTTTTTACTTTCACACACACACACCTTGTTATTTCTACATTCCCCTTAAAAATGTCCTCTCCATTGGAAATGCAATTTAGAAATGACTTGTTAAAAAGGAGTTTGGAGAGAGGAACTTTCACTTGATAAAAGTTGATCCTTATATAGTTTTGCTAAGTATATTTTTTAAGGAAGGAGTAATTTATTATGTATAGGAAAATCCTTGGAATTTCCCAAGGAATTAAATAGCTAAGTAAGTTCAGACGACACTTGAATTTTTCCTTGAATGAGAAAGTAGGCTTAAAGTTTGGTCTCCTAAATAATTTATGTTGGTAATGCTTTAATGGATTTGCTACTACTGGGGACCCTGGACTATGGGAAAGGAAAGGAAAGTAAAGGTAAAGTAAGACATTCCCGTAAAAGGCACTTATGCAGAATGGAAGGAATAGGAAATAGTCATGAACGATGACTTCCTTCCCAGGGTAGTGCTTGCGGGATTTTATGCACGTTGTTAAGCTTTCCTAGCTCCTTTAAATGTTTAGCTAAGATGTTGAGTTTTTTAAGGCGAAAGCCTGTGAGGGATTGAGGTGTATGAGGGCGTTAGATTTTGGTAAAGGTTTGGTTTTGATGGTTTGAGAGAAAATAGATTCAGTATTGATTGGCGGAAATAATATGCTTGGGGAGTTGAGTGATAGCCAGAAGGAATTTTTCACCTCAGATTGGATGGAAGCTGAGGGTGAGAGGTGAGGGAGGATGGTTATTTGTGGTATGTGGCGGCCTTGGTGTGTTGACAGAATTTGAAGGATGTTCAAGGAAATGGAAGGAAAACAGAAGAATGGGATGTAATAAGAGAAATAATGGGAACTGTGGTTGTTTCTAGAATTACAAAACATATATAAAGAGAGAGAGATATTGAAGATATGTAGGAGGATAGGAATTGCTTACCAAGATGCTTGGCGGAGCTGGAGCTAAATTGGAGTCGGACTCCTTGTAGATCGCCGTACTTGGTGTTGACAGTGTGGAAACTCAAGTGGTGGGATGTTGCTGAGCTAGTGGTTGCTGTAATCAAGTGAGGAAGGGAAAGTAGAAGGGAAAGGAGCAGGAACTGGAAACAGCAGTAATATAAGCTCGACAAAGTCCGGGAGAGTGGACAACCTGGGAAGATCCATAAGACCATGTCCAAAGCATCCTCTTCCCCTTTTCACCCGGTCTCTTCTCTTTATCACTGGATTGAGGGTTGACACTCACTCAACACAACGCTCTCTCTCTCTCTCTTGTTTCCAAGACTATACTCTCAAGCTATGATATAGCTTGTTCTTTTTCCGATTAAAACTTTCACACTGACGATGGTTGAGCCAAGGCTCAAAAAACCCCTTCTTTCACCGTCACTTCCAATTTCCGCGTCTCATCTTGTATCTCACTTGTCTTCGGATTCATTCCTTTCCCTGTAAAATGGAAAAAAATACAATATATACATAAGTTGACTTTTTCCTATTATTTTTTTAGTCAAAAATTCTCCACGGACTTTCACCACTTTCTGCATGGACTTTCACCACTTTCTCCACGGACTTTCACCCTTTTCTCCACCAATTATTTCAGATTTGCTCATTTTACTAGAAAGAATTTTAAAAACAAATATTGGGTTTATACTCCGATACATACCCGGAAGTCCTACAGAGTTGTCAACGATCGTAAACCTTTATTCAATTCGCGTCACAAATTTTCAATGGTTAACCCTATATCTACGAGGAATCCTCGCACAATCGGTCATAGCTCTAAGCGGTCAGGGGAAAACCCAGTGGGAAAAAACACTTTTCCTTAAGTCGAATTACAATCCACCCCCGGGATTCGAACCCGAGTCGACTCAGACGACCTAAATCCGAGCCCATAGATGCTACACTACAAGGGGCTACTACAAAGAATTTACTCGGGCTTCAATGTCCCAGAACTTTCTCCGTTGGAATTTTTTGCAGAATTTGTCATACTTTGTTAGATTGTTTGCAAAAAGAAAATTGGGAGTTGAAATTTTTGCATAAACTAGAGTGAGTTATGCGATTTCTCTATGGAATCCCTTGAATCCAAATTCAGGCTACAATTTTGCTTTTCTCTTCCAACTTTCTCCACTATGTCCAAATTGAAATTGAAAAGTAAAAGCTCGTGGGAAGGTTTCATGGGTGGAGAATTTTCTCCTTTGAGTCGTGAAAAAACTTTCTCCTTCTTCTCCTCAAGTTATTTTGCTTTCACATGAAAATTCTGTATTTTCAAAATAATTAGGACGATTAAAAATTTGAAATACGAGTCAAAATAGAGGGTTTGAGCGTTAATGAAATTTGCATTGCTAATCAGTACCACCACGACTATTTCTGTGTATAGAGGCAGAGTGAGAGAGAGAGAGAGAGTTAAAAGGGAGAGAAAAGTTTTTTTCAAGCTTAATGGTGGGACATTAAACCTTGTAGGAGATGAGATATGTTGTATAGTCTCTTGTTGAAGTTTATAATCTGTACGGGGATCGGAGGAGGCTTCTGTGGAAGGAATACAATAGCCATTATATTCCCATGTTAGGATGTTGCTCCTCAAGTTGTAATAACTAAATGGGCTACACATTTGCAAGGAATAGGACGTTAAGATATAATTTGCAATTTCATTACACTTGACTTAGCACGGACATTAACCGTGAGTAGTCACATTGCTTTTCCTATCCTCCTGAATTCCACTAATGGTTTCTCATTGTCTACACCCTCCAATATAATGAACATGTATGTACCAATGTATGTACACACATTCCCAACACACATATTTTTGAACGACTCAAAGTTGCTCACAATTTCCTATATATTTGCCCTCTCTCTCTACTCTACTCTAACTCATAAATACTCCCTTGCTACAACTTGTACTTTCTTCCTTTCACTTGCTTTCTCTCTCTCTCTCTCTCACTCTCCCAAAATTAAAACACACATCCGCCACTCCTCTCACCTCACATGCTCCCACAGCTTTATCAACTTAAACGTTGATGATGTTGATGAAAGAGAATTGCCTTTGAAATTTCCCTGGAAATATTGCCTTTCGATTGGTATAGAGTTCAAATGGACTTTCTCCCTACTAAACATGCTCGGCCCTAGTCTATAGGGCACAAGTAGTTTTATTTTCAGACTTGAGCGCCTCAAATGTTTCCGAGGGTTTAGTTCTTTTTGTTTTAAAAAGATATTTAAGCTTTTGTCACTATACATACTTTGTAAATTTGTATGAGAAATGTTCAAAGATTTTCCTCCTGTTAATTCTCTCAACTCTCCTACACCCTCATATGGGGGGATATGTACATGAAAAGGGAAGGAATAATGTTTAAAGGCTTTTGACGACACATAAAATCTCTTTTATATAAGCTCCTTACATAGGCTTGGCAAATACAGGGATTTATCTTATAGCTATCTTATTCTACATAGGCTCCTCATCAAAGCCACTCTTCTCAACTCTTCAGTTCTTTCTCTCTCTCTCTCTCTATCTCTCTATACGTATTAAGCTATCTCCTTACTTTTCTCTTGTGCTTGACAGTCCTTTTTCTCATATATGAGAGGAGCTATAATAAATATGGTCTCTTAAAGATAAGTACTATTACACATACACACGCACATAAATGTACAGAGTGTGAGACTGGGAGAGAGACAGAGAGAGAGTGAGAGAGAAAATGCGTGGAACATTGTTTTCACTCATGCTTTCACCCAGCGTCCTCGTCTGTAGGAAAGTTAAGTCATTTTAGAGAGTCATTTCGTATTCCATTAAGTACAAATGTGCCACAATAAAACTCGTTTTGGGCCTTGAAACACACGTAAAATTTATCTATGAGCAAAGCATATGCAGAGAGAAAATGATATATGCAGGAATTTCTTATAGGACTTTCTCCCTACTCACATAGAGAACCATGAGAACGGTCGTATGAGGAAGCGTTTCTCGGTTAGACTTGCTCACGTAGCTAAGGAGTCATATGGAGGGGTAAATATGTGGGAAATGTCTTTTACATATATTTTCCTACATATCATGTATGTATATAAAATGTAAATATATGCAGCACCTCTAAACATGTACAGAGCCATTTCGTATTCAATGGGCCTTTTCATCATGTGTGTCTATATAGGACAGAATGTCACATGATATTACAAATGTATTACTTTCTCTTTATATGGAAAAGCATGGGCGTACATATGGAGAAAGTTCTCTCCTGGCTAATGAAGGTTTGTGTGTATGTGTTTGTGTATAGATCCTATAGATACGAAGTATATTGTAAGGTATGTTTGGATTTATACACTCATTCACCCAGTAACTTGATTCAAGCCTTTCCAACATTGCTTGCTTCCAACATGGTCGTTCTCCTCTCTCCTGCCGCATCTTTCCTCTCTTTTTTCCCTTGTATGTTATTATGCAGATATATGCATAGATATAGAAATATATGTGGTGTGGAGAGAGAGAGAGAGAGAGAGAGAGAGAGGGATGGAGAAGGGAAAAGCAACATGAGAGATAAAATATGTGGGCAATCTGTGCGCGCTCTGCTTCTCACAGCTCCACCGCCACCACTACTCCTACCACACCACTCTTACACGTACATGATTACATAATAATAACAGTGATTCTCATCATTCTCCATAACATATCGTCGTCGGAGTAGAGCAAATATGTGCACAGACCTGGAGGCATCTCTCCTTTCAAATCCAATTCTTCAACTGTTACTCTCTTTTTCTCACTCTTCCTCATCTCCTCCTCCTCCTCTCCTCTCCTTCTACTACTACCCCCGTCTTTGTATGCCTAGCCACGTACTGGATTTAGATCCAACCCAAACAGCCTGTACCTTCCCGTATACGTGCCCTTCCAAACTATGTATTTCAAATCTCTAGATGTAATGCGGCTTTTATGTATGTACACACTTATTTACATTTTTATTCACAAGTTTATGAAAAGGCAACAGGAAAATAAGGAATTTTGCAATTTGCGTCACCATGAGTTGGGCACGATGTGTCTATGAAAATCTTTTTTTAATCCGTCTCTTTCATTAACCTTGGTAATTATTCAAAAGGAGGGTTGGAGGAATGGAGGAAAATTATCGATTAAAAATGTCATGAAAAATATTTTTTGCAAGTAAAATCGCATTGAGGTTTAGCATTTCCTGGAAAGAAAAACTAGTAGAGAGACTTATAAAAACAGATAGTTAAAATAATATTTTTAAGAAATTCCAAGAAGGAAATTTCTTGCATTTTCCTTAAAGCACTTTTCCTGCATTTTCCTAGAAGGACATTCCCTGCATTTTAGCATCTCTATTTTTTTAATATTAACAAATGCATTGAAATCCCAATTTTTCTCAGACTATGTTTTTCTCCGTTTTACCATATGACTGTGTTTAAAAAAGTGCACATTTTATCTTCCCACGATTGACAAAGGCTTCTAAATCAATTTGGAATGAACATAAGAACACGAGACATTTTACAAATTTATGTGATAAAAAATATTCAAGTAAAACCCGACATTTTTGAATGCTATTTTTACGACACATTTCCTATAACAACTGTTTCCCCACTTGTTTCGACTCATTTCGCTCCCTTGACTTTCGAAATGTGGAGGTGCTAAAAACATTGAAAAGTCACATTTCCGTGAGAAAAATCACAAGTTAACAAGAAACTACCGGACTTTTGTATTTCTATTTTTCTATTTATTCTGGTGTAATAATTTGAAATTCAAAGCGTAAAATCTCCTTGAAATGCCTCACCATATAAAAACAAGGCTTGTTAACAAAATGAGTGACATTCTCACTTGAGGTGAAAAGGAAAGGGTTGTAAACACGTGCTCACTTTAGAGAAGTATAGTAGGACAATTTCTTATATAAATACAATTGTGTAGGTAATATTGCGTAAGGAAATCACTTTGTTTCGGGCATGTGAGCAAATGTGCAGTTAGAATTACAATTTATCAGGAATGGCCATGTTGGACAATGCCATTGACAAGGAGCACATTTCTACTTTTCCCTTTTCTACTCACGTATGTATAGAGGAAACGATAAGCCATTATGTTAGCCGCCGATTCCATCATAAAAACTTTCTCCTATTTGGAACATACACAGAGAGAAAGTGAGAGAGAAAGACAAGTAGAAATTTCCCTAGCCTCTACCACCCAAACGGATTGTTTCCCCGATTAGGTAATGGTGTGGAAGGGAAACTCGAAAAAGAGAGAGAGCGAGAGAGAAGTTGGGTAGAGGAAGAGCCTGGGAAGGAAATAGGAGTAAACTTATGTGCGTGGCTCTGGTATTAGTAAGAGTGAAACGGTTCGTTGAATCTATGTTTCATTTCATGGTGGTTCAATAAAATCTAATTGATGGGTCGAACCTTAATGAACGTTTCACTCCACTCCTTTTTCATATTAAACTTGATTAAATGGTTGCTAAGCTTTTCTTACTCACACTGTACTCTCCGTATAGCCATCCTCCGCTAACATTAAATTACAGTAAAAAAATCCCAACAGCAACAATAGGCAGAGAAAAAACCATGGTTTTTTTCTCTATAGCCTTTGTATAAAAAAAAAGATGCTGGTGCGAGAAAGAGTGGGAGGGTTGGAGCAGTATAAATAAATGAGCATGATTCAAGCCAATTGTCTGGAAATACTTTGAAGAGCCAAAAGTCAAGGGTTTTTTTTTAACTTTTTTTTAACATGGAAAAGTCATGAGTAAAAATTCCTGATGGAATTAAGCCCGCGGTTGGAAAAGGAAAGGGCTTGAGGTTAAAAGAGAAAGCAAGGTGAAAGCATTGAGAATCTAAAAAGGCGAATCCCTATCATTATTACATAGAAATTTCTTAATAAAAAATATTTTTTTATTTCCTAAAATTTTGGGAAAAATCAATATGAGATATCGGAGAAGGCCGATAGAAAGAAAGTAAAACTGTTAATTTAAATCTCTCCTGAAAAACATTTGTTTGAGCGTACAAGGACAACAACATTAAGAGAAGGCGGGAACGAAAAAATACATTATATTGTAGGAAGCGGAGAAAGTTAGGAGAAAGTACGTTGAGTGCTTGAGAGCATTAAGAGACGGAAGTGAAAAGTAAAATGTAATGGGATTTAAAAATATCTGTAAAAGCTTCGAATTCCAAGAATTGGAGAAAGTGTGTAGAAAATCCCCTCTCTAATAATTAAATGGAGAAAGTTTGAAAAAATTGTGGTCCAGGTAAAACAAAGTAAAAGGGGGGAAAATAAGAGAAAACTTAGAGAGAGAGTAGGAGCAAAAGCTTTTGAGAAAAAAGATGAAATTCTTTCCTAGAGGAGAAAAAAAAGTAAATGCGTGGGATGGAGTGAAGTTTGATTGGAAGAGAATTTTCTACCTACATGTTATTACATGGTAACATCCCACTATATATGGGAGAGTCAAAATGACATGAAAGTATTTTCCTTGATTCACTATATACGTACATTTTCTCTCTCCTCTTTTCTAACACATATAAAAAACATACAAAGGTATATATAAAGTGGAGAAAAAAGGGAAAGTGAGGGAAAGTCCCAGAACGAGTGTAATAATGGAGCGTTGTAGCTCCACTTTCTCCACACATGATTTTCATGTCACTATGGCGGAGAGAGGGGGAAAATACGTAGGGCGTTCTAATACGATAATGCACTTAATCATGGATTTCATTCCTTCTTTTTGGCATGATCCCAACACAATTGATATAACCCTTTTTTCCTAGATTCCTTAATGATTGTGATCCTTGTAAAGCTTGACGTATGCATGTCTCTCATCCTCAAAGTTTACCCAATACTTTTTTCTCTACTCTCAAGTGTACACAAGGATCAGTGGGCTTTCAAGATTTATCATCAACTTGCCCATGACAACCTATACCTTTCTCTTTTTTTACTCCTATTATTTCCTCCTCCTTTCTACTTTCACTCCTCTCCTCTTCTTCCTCTCTTCTTCCTCTTCTCTCCTGTCAAATGATTTTGATGCCGAATGTAATTAAGGGAATTAAAGGTTTTGATTTACACAATCCTCATTACTTTTACTGCTATTCCAAATAAATCCTTTGTAATTTTATTCACCTCTTTTTTTGTAAAATCTCAGCTCTAGAGAAAGTTCAATTTAAAGAGAAAAATTAAACATTTGAAAGGGAAATCCTTTTTTGACTTTCTCTTACTTTCACTCACTTTCTCTAAATTTCTCTTACTTTCTCTCTCTCAATAATCAGTCAAAGTCACATTTATCAATGACAAGTCCAGGTTTGACAGAAGTAAAAACCCTCCAAGTCACCTCATTTTTAAGGGTATCGAAGATCCCTTAATGCAGAGCTCACAATGTCCTACCATCTGTCTCAAAATGTGTCTGTCGAC
>JAQFXU010004406.1:0-13626 GCA_034693705.1 Spatulosminthurus flaviceps | reverse complement strand
AATCCGCCAACCACATAACATCATTTACCTCTATGTCCAAATTAATTAGCTCCTGAATAAGTACATTATGGTCAACTCCTTTGATACATTTGAAGAAAAAAATTATTCAAAGTGGTCCAATGTTCTACAAACACCCCCTGTATTATCCTTGTCCTTCCTTTAAAACACTAAAAATATTGTAACAAAACTCAACATCAAATTTCATCAATGCTCAAAGGCAAAGAGAAAAGCTATCGTCTGATTGATAATGATATCGATCAGAGTGAAAACCATTCCTCTGTCTACTTTATAGAACCCGCGAAGTTCCACTGCGAGGACACGTCCAGATCCCAAAGACCTCTTCAGATAGGGATTTGAACCAACCATCCTCGTCATATCCTGTTTAAGCCCTAAGCTTTCAGCTTGAACTTCCGCAAACATAATGAAAATCCCAATGAGGAAAGTAAAGGCGAAAATCCCCACAAAGCCAAGGACTAGTGCTGACAAGCCATGCATTCTAATGGCGCCAAAAGCGCAAAAGAGACACCAAGACATCAGAAGAACTTTTACAGCAGGCAAGATCAGTTTCCCGTTTACTCCATTGTAGAGTTCCATTTGAAGGGAGAGCCATCTGTACACTCTCAGCGTACTCTCATATAACTCACAATCGGGGGCGGACATTTGCTGTGTCAGCCAAGAATATTTGGGTTGCTTCATGTTGTCCCTGATATAAATTTCCATGAGTATTATTATGAACGAACAGATTATTTACTTTTCAATTCAAAATCCAAGTTTCCATGTGAAAACTCACCTAAGGAGCCGTAAAGTTATTATGCCAGTGATCACGAGAAGACCACCCTGGATTATGGGGGCAGCTGAGGAAATGTAGATGTACTCAATGTAAGCAACGAAAACTGTACCAGGAATCCGAGCTAAAAGAGAGAAATCCTTTGGATTTGGAAACAACGACGAGACCAATTCCTGCGAATGAGGCATTGCGAATGCCAATATTGTGATGAGCAGCCCCATGGCATTTACAGAATGGGTGGACGCTCTCATTGCAAACCCCAGTATTTTCAGTAACATTGTCACCTTCACATTTGTTGCACACACGCCCGCTTCAAAAATATTTGCAAAGATATTGTGAAAAGTAGCGGGAAAATAATGATGTTATTTTTAAGTAAATTTATTATTACCTTCTACATTGACCAGGAAAGTTAGCAACTGATTGACCATGTTTGGCAGTTCATCCAAGTTTTGCATGATGCTTATGTGCAAAATGGCTGCGAGAGTGTAGTACGAGGCCATGAACCACATTAGGATTGTCTGGCTTGCCGAAGATTCCATGTTCATGCTCACTTGAGCACAACGAATCCAAACGAAGGTGACGTGGGCGAGGGCAAGGACCATGTGTAATTTCCAGATCCGTTTTTGCTTTTGTCCCTTTATTTGTATTCTCCCTAATCCTGGGTTCCATTTGTAGGGACTTCCATGGAAAGTTGATCCGTAATTGTAAGCCTTTGCAAGGAAATATTTTATTTCGGGTGTAATTAGCGTCAGCTTCCGAGGACGAGACGAGGCCGCTCTCCTTGTGTTTCCAATAGTTGTCAACTCCATGAGTAGAGGTCAATTGTGCATTGTATTTTCAAAGCCTGGCCCTTCTTGCGATTTACCACTATAGTCCCTGCGCTTTTCTACTGAATACCTCCGAATTTATGGCAGCTTCATTTATTTCCCATGTATGAACGGGGTTAGTGGGGTAGAAACATGGTCAAGTTCGAGCACAAACGTTTACGCAACGTTTGAGTCTCTCAAAAGCTTTTCACTTAGAAAGACACTAAAAAGGTGTTCCGGTTATATTCTCTTGGACCCTAGAACTTTGAGTGTATGTAATGTAAGGAGTAAAAGTTTGGTATTGAAATTCTTTTTCAAGCTTCTTATTTCGAGATTTATGCAAAATGAACCAATTTGAGCGAACAATACATTTTTCCCCCAAAATTTTCCACGAAATTTCCACTCATGTAATTTCAAATCATGCAATTACATATCACTCAAATATTAATGAAACATTTCCACTCAATTTTGAATTCACTATCGAACTATGTTTAGAGCAATTTTATAAGCGAAGTCGACAAAAAATTTCATTTATGCCAAATGAGACTGAACGAGGGAAATTAAATTTTCTGCCTTGTATAATTTACCTTTGAAACAATCTGTGTATTTGTTCAGCATACAAATTAATAGCGGGAAATCATCTATTTTCTCACAAGAGAATTAATAATATTATGGAAATAGGGAGAGCGAAGGTTGCAATAAAACAAGTATTAGAAATGAACTATAAAAATATGGTAATTTTCGTCGTTTCCCTTGAGAAGCGTCAGCTGAGCGATCATAAAGGCTTCGTGAGATAGAAATAGTAGGAAATTTAAATACTGTCACGCCATTTTCTTCCAGGATTTACTCAAGCAGATAAATTGCTCTTTTAAGTCCCATTCAAAGGGGCTAAAACAAATGTACTGATCCCAAAAATCAAGCCTTTGTACATGAACGCTTTCGTCGTTGAAGAATACATTTATAAATAAAATGTTATGCTGGACTTTGAGATTCAATTAAGTAAGTATTATATATGTAGTATATGTCGAGCGGAAAATATACTATTTAACTCAACCATTTCTATTTAGTGAATTTCACAACTGCAAGAACAACTTTGAAGTGTGGGGAAAAAGACTGCCTCCGCATTTTACAGTTAGAATAATAAAGAAGTATGAGAAAAGTAAAATGCTTGACAGCCAGAGTGACATTGTGAAGGAAATGAGTCTCCAGCGTTTGTATAATGTTGGGTCTATAATTTTCCATGATAATTTCCTATACTTTAACATGTATTTCTTATTGAAACGAAAAGAAGTGAAAAGTGAAGGATTTAATTTCTTGTAAATTCTGTCTGTAATTCAGTGAAAATTACACTTCCTTTCAATTATTGGAAACTTTGTGAAGGAAGGGAGTCTCTGCATGTTAGATTTTAAATAAAAAATGCATATTGTTCTCACAAATATAAAACTCATTATCATTTTTTCCTCCATACGAATTATTTTGCCAGTCATTTGTAAATTTAATGACAATTTCAGGAGCTTCTACCTACTTACTCCAATATAATTGGTCGTAATCATTCTCAATTATCTACTGAATTAAGCCATTTTCCTATCCTCAAATACATATTGTTGGGAATATTATCAATTATAGGGACTTGTAGAGTTCTTAGCTCGTCAAATATTTTAGGCGTTAATTACATTAAGTGTGTGCCAATTGTATTTATAGGGAAAAAGAGAAAATGTTGCAAATTAAAAATGTACACATTTGGCTCTGGAAGTTTTAATTATATTTGTTCCTTTAAATTTATATGTAGAGCTTGAGACAATGAGGTAGTCCGACGTGTGGAAATGGTATATATTCATTTTAAATATTCGATATATTACACGAGAACTTTAAAACTTACGGTCGCTCAATGACCTACTTAAAGTAAACAACCCCACAGAATATATATATAAGCAAGTTGGATGCATTTAATAAGATATTCGTACAGTGTGTATTTACAACTATACATGTAATTATAATTGATGAGATCTATACCGAAGTCCAACCAAGTTTTCCAAAATGATGAAAAACATTTGTACAGGCAATGCAATATCAGGAGCGTGTAAAAAGCTATTGGAAAATTGGAACGGCAAGGTAGGAAGCAAATGATTTAAAAACCAACAAATGGAGGGCACATACTATTTTCTTGATAAATACATACTTTAACTACCCCAAAACTATGATACATCCTTCCTCGTAGGAATTTTACAAATAAATATTGGCCATTTATTCAGGCGTGTTCCCTCAATTTTATTTTTTCACACTTGCGAAAATTTCAATTTTATTCAAATCAAGTTATTACGTGGAGTACTTCATGTGGAGGTTTACCCATGTTTTTTACACAATTTCATCTGGAATTTGTGTACCAATGGTCCGGATCATTCTAACATGAGCAAGCTCACCATAAGTTTTCCAAAATTATCGAATACATTCTTAGAACTAATCCCTTGTCAGCATAATATTGGGATCCGATATAAAATCCAAAGGGCGTAACGGATTTCAATGTTTTCCCATTAAACTTATTATTGCTCATTAGAGGAGCCCACTTTTCAATGAGCTCAATCGAACAAGTGTTGAATTTCCCGAGCAATGTGGAAACGATATAAATAGCAACTAAAACCGCAAATTCTAGGATGAAAATCATAGATTTTATCACACCAAACAATTTCATGGTCCCATACAATGAATTTATTGCCAAAATAATCAACAGTTGTTGAAGTACGGACATAAATGCTGGACTCAAAAACTTCTGAACTTGATTCTGCACGAGTACAAATTGTCGGTAGCTCTTCAAAAAGGTTGTTTGAGTCCTCACGAGTTTTTTGACCAGCAAGGTTTTTTTACCAGGTCTGCAAATGTAATATTTTGAATTGGATTAGTGAAAACTGTACTAATCATAGGCTAAAAAATTATTTTAGTTTTACACTCACGTCATATCCTGAAGTATGGAAGGTCCACAGAATATCCAAGGGAAAACGGGACGCGCTATACGTGTTAGAGTATGGAGAGAGGGTTTATGCGTGAGCCCAAGCGGCGTGACAACAATAAAGGGCAAAACGTATATGATTAATATATCTACTTATAATGGGTTACTTTTTCCGATATGTGAATGCGAATAACCTTTTTTACTGGGAATGTGTTGCAGTACTGACCAGTGGCAGTTTGTAGTACTGACCAAGAGATATACATTGGTGGTGGTTGCAGGGCAATCACATGCTTAACACGGGAGTTATCGGGGTTTTTCAGTTTATCCAAAATTACTCGAAAACTGGTGAGCCGAACTTTTTCCTTTCTGTAGCATTTTTTATTTCCCAAACCATATTTTTTCAGTTTTTTGAAATTCAAAAAAATACTTATAGTACGCACTTACTCGCAATGTTCACATATCGGAAAAAGTAATCCAATACATAAGTAATCATTATTTTCAAGGGGCAAGAATCGACGTTTTTCTTGCAAAAGTGAGGACAGAACCAAGTAGAAATTTTGACCAAAAAGGGAGCCCCGGATGAGCACTAAAACGGTGGGCTCGAATTTCTACACTCCACCCAAGGAAAGATGGAAATCATTGTAACAAAACTCAACAACCAAATTTCATCAATGTACAAAGAGAAAAGCTATTGTCTGATTGATAATGATATTAATCAACGTGAAAACCATTCCTCTGTCTACTTTGTAGAACCCCCGAAGTTCCACTGCGAGGACACGTCCAGATCCCAAAGACCTCTTCAGATAGGGATTTGAACCAACCATCCTCGTCATATCCCGTGTAAGCCCTAAGCTTTCAGCGTGAACTTCCGCAAACACAATGAAAATCCCAATGAGAAAAGTAAAGGCGAAGATCCCCACAAAGCCAAGGACTAGGGCGGACAAGCCATGCATTCTAATGGCGCCAAAAGCACAAAAGAGACACCAAGACATGAGAAGGACTTTAACAGCAGGCAAGATCAGTTTCCCGTAGACTCCATTGAAGAGTCCCATTTGAAGAGAGAGCGATCTGTACACTCTCAGCGTACTCTCATATAACTCACAATTGGGGGCGGACATTTGCTCTGTCAGCCAAGAATATTTTGGTTGCTTCATGTTGCTCCTGAAATAAATTTGCATATGAGTATTATTTTGAACATAAACAATATTTACTTTTCAATTAAAAATAATAGGTTCAAGTTACCTAAGGAGCCGCAAAATTATTATGTCAGTGATCAAGAGAAGACCACCCTGGATTATGGGGGCAGCTGAGGAAATGTAGATGTACTCGATGTAAGCAACGAAAACTGTACCAGGAATCCGAGCTAAAAGAGAGAAATCCTTTGGATTTGGAAACACGGACGAAACCAATTCCTGCGAATGAGGCCTTGCGAATGCCAGTATGGTAATGAGCAGCCCCATCGCATTTACAGAATGGGTGGACACTCTCATTGCAAACCCCAGTATTTTCAGTAACACGGTCACGCTCACATTCGTTGCACACAAGCTCGCTCCAAAAATATTTGCAAAAATATTGTAAACAATACTGGAAGAATAATCATGTAATTTTTAAGTAAATTTATTATACCTTCTACATTGACCAGAAAAGTTAGCAACTGATTGACCATGTTTGGCAGTTCATCCAAGTTTTGCATGATGCTGATGTGCAAACTGGCTGCGAGAGTAAAGTACGAGGCCATGAACCACATTAGGATTTTCTGACTTGCCGAAGATTCCATGTTCATGCTCACTTGAGCACAACGAACCCAAACGAAGGTGACGTGGGCGAGGGCAAGGACCATGTGTAATTTCCAGATCCGTTTTTGCTTTTGACCCTTTATTTCTGTTCTCCCTAATTCTGCGTTCCATTTGTAAGGACTTCCATGGAGAGTTGATCCGTAGTTGTAAGCTTTTGCAAGGAAATATTTTATTTCGGGTGTAATGAGCGTCAGCTTCCGAGGATGAGACGAGGCCGCTCTCCTTGTGTTTCCAATAGTTGTCAACTCCATCAGGAGAGGTCAATTATTGTACATTGTATTTTCAAAGCCTGGCACTGCTTGTGATTTGCCACTAGTCCCTGCGCTTTTCTACTGAATACCTCCGAATGCCTGGCAGCTTCATTTATTTCCCATACATACTTGGGGCTAAAATAATGGTTAAGTTTGAGCACAAACATTTATGCAACGTTTGAGTCACTTAAAACTTTTCATTAAGAAAGACACTAAAAAGGTGTTTCGGTTCTTCTCTTGGACCTAGAACTTTGTTTGTGTGTAATATATGTACCTGTTTGATGAATATAGGGAGCAGCTATAGTACAAACCTGCTGTTCCATAAACCTTAATATCTATATATATAGCCTTGCAATGAGGTACTTGGTAGCAACTTTTGTTTGACTTTGTCACGCGCCAGTATTGGAAAAAGAGACATGTAATATTTATGTATAGTGTTCCATAACTTAAATTTAGCCTTGCAATGAGGTTTTGGTAGTAATGTTTTTCTAAACACTGAATTTGCAAGCGTTGGGGTCCTATTAAGGGACATGTACATGATATTCCAAAGTCCAATAGTTTATAAAGGTAGACTAATACATTTTTTAACGTTGCAAAGACGTTTTATAAAACTTTTTCATAAGCTGCAGGCTGAGGAAAATGGTAGTGCTAGGTACACTCTAGAAAATTCTTCTGACACTGCACTACTATAATAAGGCACTTATACGTATTTGGCACAATATCACGCTACAACAGCTTCATACTGGGTGAGTATTGTGATGTATGACTCAGTGGCGTAGGAACCGGGGGGTGCAGGGGGTGTCTGACACCCCCCGCAAATTTGACCGGGGGGTGTGACACCCCCTGGTAAATTTCTGAAATACCTCGAAGCATAGAAGTTTTTAAAAGTTTCTCCTTGCAGTACCATTCAATCGTTTCAGTTCCTGAAAAATATTTGACTAACATCAATTTCAAACTTCAACTTCTTGGAAACACTTTTCCTA
The DNA here is from genome assembly GCA_034693705.1 of Spatulosminthurus flaviceps. Lineage (NCBI taxonomy): Eukaryota > Metazoa > Arthropoda > Collembola > Symphypleona > Sminthuridae > Spatulosminthurus > Spatulosminthurus flaviceps. The sequence goes on along the minus strand of JAQFXU010004406.1, from coordinate 6,059 downwards.
GTTTCTATAAACTTCGCTCATGCTCGGCTTTGTACTTACATTGAAATGAAATTGTGTGTCCAAAACCCGTATCTATTGGTCTAGGTGGAGGCTAATTTAGGTGTATTTTCCTTTCTAAAAAACTGTCGTTTACGGAAGCGTGGAAGGATTATTTTGTGCAAATATTGAAATGCTGCGTTAAATATGTTGAAAATTATAATTTCACTCTCGTGACGAACTGCATGATTTTCCTCAATTTTAGCAGCCTTATTTTACGGTTCTAACAAACATTCACGTTTTAACTACAGGGAATTTTGGACAAATACTTTTTAGTTTCACTCTACAATGAAAATAACGAGTTTGACAACTTATATAGCATCTAATAGAGTGACGGCGCTAAAATACAAATTATTCATGCGGTTAGTCGAGACGATTTGAAGATGTTTTTATGATTTTCATACGCCGCATTTCAATTTTAGTTAAAAAACACTAACACCGTCTAGAAAAATCGATTATTGTGGGGTTGGAGCCCTAGTATGTATAGAGGATAAATAAGGCAAAGAAGTAAATGGCCGAATCAAGCCTCAGAGCACCGCCCTCTCCCTGTACACGTTAAATATCTCGCTGCGCAAATAAGTTGTTAAATCTTGAAGAAGGAAATTTTAGTGAATTATTTGATGGATTTTAAGAAGACGTTTTTGGGTGAGTAAGGCTTCTTATGAATGGAGCATTTTACACACTTCAAATTATATTACGCGATTATTTAACTCATTTTTTCAACGCAGAATTAGGAGAGTATTCATAAATGTAGTAAACTCACATGTACTAAATTGGGACTACTGGGAGCTCAACTCTCGCTGTAAACCTACTTTGGACACTTTTGACTCATCAGTTAATGAGCGCAGTCAAAATAAATAGACACAAGGAATGAAATTTGTAGATCAAAAGAATTAAGGGGTGTAAACAGGAAATCAGTTTTCGTAAAACACGGACTTATATCCCTAATACATAAATAAAAATTTCGCAAATCCATCAGCTTTCCGCTTTATGGTTGTTGATTACTACAACCATAAAGGTTTAACAATAATTGTTTTACAATTGCTGGGTTGCCGAAATAAAAAAGTCAACCCTTTTCTTTGTCCGCCATTTTTTACATTGTCAGCCATTTTGTCCGCCATCTTGACACCCCCCGCTCGAAAATACGTTCCTACGCCTCTGCACCTTATGTTCATTTTCAGGCCTTTAGGACCTCAAGATTGTAGTAACTAGCAAGGAACAAATATTCCAAATTCCTATACTTGTAGGTGGTAACAATGTAGGATGACTTAGAATTTAAATGGCAAAATTTAGCGTTCATTTGATCTTACCTTCCGAGAGCTCCAATTTCACGTGAGGTTTGTCGAGAATTGAGACCACAGCTCGGAAACTTTGAGAGTGTCTGGAGTGTGATAATTATGCCTAAAGGTTTGTCAAAGACTGGTGAAATTTTGAAATATTATGACTCAATTGTTATAATGAACACTATGTAGTTTTAATCAATTCAGACGTACACTAAAATACACATTCACATAAACTATTGGAGCAGTCCCAACCAATTTACATCAGAATAATTTCCATGTTGGATGTTTTGTCAAAATAATATTTTTACAAAATAATTAATGCATTATTTTTAGGCACAAAAGCATTGTAACAATAAATAAATTTGGGGATGATTTTTTACTTGACGCCTCTCCGTGCCAGAAAATGGTCATACATCATAGGCATTGATTATATTATTCTATAAAAATAATAGAAAATCCTACATCTGCAACACTTGGGTAAGTCAATAGGCCATGTGATTTTGTACCTAAATTAAAATATGTCTGTATGAGATTTTAAATTTGTGATTCATTATAATAAAATCCTTTCAGCCCATCAAACAATGTTTTTACAGATCAATTGGAAATTTGGCTTATTGTTCCACCTCCACTACAGAAATACATTGGATCCAGATTTTTTTGTGAATATATCGCATTGAGCATTGCAAAAAAGGAAATAAATCATTTTAATTTAGAATCCATTTACATGTTAACCCCTTATGTTGCCAGAAAAAATAGCTCATAGCTCAATAGAATTTATATAACCTACCTTAACCTACACTTGGTGTGGAAACGGTGTAGGTATAGAATTGTGTAGGTCGAGGCTTTTATTGTCTGGAAGATTCGTGGATTATAATGGTAGATTTCAGCGTTCATTTGATCGCACCTTTCGAGCTCCAACTTCATATGAGGTTTTGTTTTTTTTACTGTGGGTAGTGTAATAACGCCTAAAGCTGGTTTCGCATAGCCCTAAAAATAGTCGCTGAGCGATTGCGACTGCGATTTTGTACTAAAATCGCAGTCGCGTTCCTATTCGCATAGCCAGCGACTGCGACTTTTATAGAAGTCGCTCGAAAAAAAGTCGCTGTCGCAGATATCTGTAGACCGTAGATATTATCGCTCAGCTCAGCGACTTTGTAGCCTTTTTTATTTCATATTGTATCTTCCAATGCAATGTGCAAATTTGGAATTATGGTGCTTGTTAAAGGCCAAAATTTACAAATCCGAAATTGGAACTACATCGCTTGTTTCAGTAGAAAAATTCTGCAATGCATCGGATGGATCTATTGCGTTGCACACTACTTCATTATGGGCGTAACTAAATGTGGCTTGCCCTAAAAACTGTTCCTACGTATTGAAGTAAGGACACTGGATCACTGATGTTTCCATGAACTTATTACTACTGATTCTGAGTAGTAGTAACATCAAACTTGACATATAATTTAACACTATATACTTTCGATTTCCCATATGAAAAATGGGGTAAGACCCCCTACTCAAACCTATTGTTTGTTAATCTACTAAACACTTCCTCTTTATTTCTTTATTTTCTCAAAAATAATAATTAATCATGTCGGGTACAAACGTGATGTGTGTCATTTGTAGCATCCAAATACTGGTCAATACACGAGAACGAGTACATACAAAATTCGGCAAATTTATACTGATTTGAGAGTAATGTCAAACGTTTGTCAAAATAGAACCCACATTTGCGATTCATGCCGATATCCTATGCGGAAAAATAAGAAGAAAGAGAAAAAGAATTTCTAATACTAACACTTACGACAGAATTGTGAAATAATTTGAGATTATCTTCATGCGAAACCACTATTCCCATTGATAATTGATAAAAATTCAGACGATCCTGGACCCAACTAGTCACAAATCAAGAACAAATTAATTGGAAATTGCCAACATAGATACCCAAGCAGGAAAAATAATGTGGATCACAAGCAAATTTCTGTGTCGGACTTCGTGGAATTGTTTAAATGTCGTGAATTTATGATTAACATATGGGAGCACCATTTTATTTATACGTATAAAGCGGAGGAAATTTTTGGATGATCTGAATAAATTCAATGGAATATAAAGGAATTGAATCGTTGTCCATGTAGTTTTGCCGAAATTATTCATTCGCCAAATTCTGTGCAATTTTTCCGTTGGAATAACTACCGATGTAGGGTGTCGCCCTTTTATGTAAACTACATAAGTGCAGCAGCATACAAGAAAAGTGGAGCTTCGAAGTTTTGTGGCTGTAAGTGACTGTATGCGCCACAATTCTTCGTCATTCCGTGTATTCAGATACATATTTCGCTGTGAAGCTTTGGCATTGCATTGGTGTGTAAAGCTTTTGCATCTCTGATGGCGCCGAGTCACAATAAATGTTTCGTAATTTGTACTACCATTTCCAGGATTAAACATACAAGGTGTTTGGAGATTCCGTGCAACATATCACGGTAAAGATGTTACTGATGTTGCGTCCACCGTTACTAAACGTCTAACTCGCCTCGAAAACCTCCGGCTGACTAAAGACTGTAATACAACATCTACTGCCATATATGCTTATTTGCAACATTATTACAAGTATGGCCCCAGTAAACTTAATTTTATATTTCTAATGCAGAGGTTATGGATTACTTAGTCCAGTTTGATTTAGAGTAAAGTTGGAAGAACTTAGCAATCTTACTAATGCTTTGATCTTTCATTTTTACCAGGTAATTTTAAGGGGAATTTTAATAGGAAGCCTAAAGCCAAAGTGTACTTCGCCACTTTGATGCCCATCACGGCTCGTCAATGAAGATTTCGGTGACCTGAAGACCAGATTTTTTCCCCAATTTTTGAATGTTAAAGATCAGCCACAGGACAAAGAACGAATAATTTCTCATTCAACAACATTAAGTGTTACAGCTGCCTGTAAATTAACTGTAAATATCATTAATGTTTAAAAAAAATTGTATTTAAAAGAATGCCGGAATGGACTAAACTGTTTGAAGTGATATTAGTTTTTACAATCCGAAAGCAGAATACCTGGTTAAATAAAATATGATGGGAAATTTGTGGAAAGAACCTTGTAAATTCGCCTCAGGAGACGAAAATCAATCATAGTATTCAATTTCAGCCTTGAAAAGACACACTGTCTGAGTGCCTTTGTTGTTTGTTCCCCACCTGGAATTTCGGCTTCATTCCCCAACACTAAAGAATTTCATTGTATTGAGTTAATTTGAGTGGTAAGCTATGGGAATAAAATAAAAAATCACTGCCAACTGTAATTTTAATGCACCATATTATTTTAAATCATATTATAGACGTTAAAAAAATTTACTTAGGTGCTTACCTTTATTTCAAGAGACAATGGAAACGTACGTACAAAGAAAAGTGTTTGTTTCATTTTAAACTTACTTGTTTTTGATTTACAAAGGTGTCCATCCAACGGAATCTTAATCTTTTGAGCCCATTATCAACGATTCGGTAGCTGATCGGAGTCCTAAAAATTATAAGGCGCGATTTTCTGAATTTGTACAAACTTTTACTAGAAGCCATGTTTTTTATTTGTTTATTTAAATAAATTTATTTATACTACGCAGCCTACTTGGGAAGGGATTGCTCATGCCGGATCTTTGACCACTTCTGGTTGTAATGAAGTTGTCACGTGGTTGGTTACTCTTTGTGACCATTGTCATCATGGGTAGCAAAAATGAAAGGGGGATAAAATCAGAACAAATACTTTCATTGCACGACTTGCCTTGTTTATCAACTGAGCTGGTATCTACAATATTGGTACAAAAAAGTTTTCAAAACCCACGCTATTAACATTACTTACACAACTTAAAAATTTACCTTGGAAATTTTACCAGAGATTGTGCAGTCTTATCAACATTGGGTTGCATATAATCACCAAAATCCTGTTTGTTCAACAACTCAAAGACCCGGATAATCCAAAAAATCATTCAACAGGGTTGGGTTTTTGCTAAGATTAAAATTGTGCTAAAATCGAATGAATTTTTGGAGCCACCCTATAAACATGAAATACATACGATAGTTCGCATAAAAGATTAGCTCTTCAAATTGTACAAGCTAAAAGCGGCAATGTGTTTCCAAAGCTTATTTCTAATATTTCTAAGTTAAAGCCTTTCAAACCAACAAATTTACAAATTATGTATCTAAATGATTGCATTTAGATAAATGCTAAATACAATATTTGGTCTCAGTCAAAAATACATAGCACTATTAAAGTCATGAAATTATTAGAATTCATTACGATTTACATTTAGTAATAACCTTATTACAACAGATAAAGCATTTAGATGACAGAGCTCATCCTTTTGACCTTCACACCTCTGAGTAATTTTCCCCTTACAGGCGTTGAATATATTTCATAAAATAATCGCCAAAAAATTCAACATCTGCAAAACTTAAGTTAGTCAATGGGTAACAAGTTTTTGTATCTAAGTTAAAACTCATTGCATTTTTATTCAAAATTTATGAAACACTGACAATAATTGTTGCAAAACATCTTACAATGTTTAGCTTACTTATCAATTGGAAATTCGAGCGAATGTTCCTCCATTATAGGAAAAAGGTATGGTTCCCGATTTTAATATGTATGTACGTTTTATTTCAGTATCAAATTAACCCATGTGATTGAAAATTTCTATAGATTCTAACCATATGGTTCCTTTAGTCATTAAAATTTTAAAATGAAAATACAACCAGTTAATCTCA
>JAQFXU010004405.1:0-13628 GCA_034693705.1 Spatulosminthurus flaviceps | reverse complement strand
CTAAATAAACAGATTAAAGTTTGTGTAATATTTGTAAGTAGTGGATCTTGACATTGATAGTTTTCAAGAACTGGCGAGCTTGATTCATATCGGTGCAGGATTGATAAACCTGCTGATTTTATATTCACTGAAAGGGCCCGAAAAAAGGGCTGAAGGCACTTGACATGTCGTAATTTCACTATAACTGCGTGCACTAACCTATTCTCTACCTTTTTTGACTATTTAAATTCACAAAAACAGTGACTGTCCCCACAATTTAGGAAAAAAACTGAATCAGCATGCTCCTGCCAGCTCGAGAGTTAACGCGGGAATCGTTTTACACAGAATAGAAACGTCAGGCTAGAAACAACATGAACGTTTTTGGGATTAATCTAGGTTCAGCTATGTAAATTACTGTTCTAAAGCGCCTCAATGATAGTTGGTCGCTACAATTAAATTATCTTATATAATATTTAGCTCGAACGAACATGTTCTTTGCATAATTAATAATATTCCAGAATAATAATATTAATTAATTCCGGGCGCTGGTAGATACAATGTAGCTATTCCGATTTAGCGAGGATTTAGAAATAATTATAAAGTATTCGTTACAATACATAGCTTGTTTAGCCAGTTCAGTTCAATGATGATTCCCTAGCCTCGGCCAGGGAATGGCATGGATTCGATTTACACAGATAAGCCCCCCATTACTGACTGTCGCGGAAAGTATAGCGAGAGATGGAAGGTGAATAGCACTCGGAAAGCGCTGAAGAAATCGCAGGGTTTGACATACTATCTTCTTGAGTTTTAAGGATGAGAACATAAGCTATGATGATTCTGAAAGCCCAATTGTTTATCTTTCAAAGTTGTACTGCTTCATTTCCATACCTCTTTAAATTTTAAAATTGTAACTATTCGAAATTTCAGCAAAATCCCCAATAAAAGGGAGAAGAGGAGCACGGTGTTTTTTATTAAATTCAAACGCGATGAAGCAGGACCATTTTGAAAGCTCAAAAAAATATCTTTAAGAATCGCTGTTATATACATTTGTACAAAAATGGGTACAAAAGTTACAGGGGATCAATGGTTGATTAAAATGGCGGATTTTAAGCTTTCCTTCCAAATGACGGCTAAACCAAGGTCTACTCAAAAATTTTGGAATGCTCATGTGAATGTCCTTCAAAATACCTTTTCAAGGAGCCCTTGCTCGTTAACATCGGTGTGTATCATGATTCAAGGTTCAATGGTTAGATTAATAGGTGGAAACAGGCACGGCCATAGTTTACAGGAGTCATTGGGAAAATACGTTTGCTCGAAAATACTTTGATAGAAGACGGTCTTCCACAAGCTATAAAACACAATGTGATATGTGACGCATAAATGAGTTTCAATGTCAAAAAAGTAAATCCCTCGTATCCTCTCAGAACTTTTGATGACGGCTTCACAATCAGAGCATCGGTATTGATGAAGTTACTGCCATAAGTACGCACTAACAATTCAAACAATAAGGCCAAAAATGTGTAGCTTTAGTATAGTGAAAAGCACTTCCACGGATTTTAAATAGTTAAAAAGCTACTTAAAACACGCATAGATAGGAGATTGTAAAACTTATGATTTTCAAACTGAGAGAACTTATGAGGTTGTTTCCGATATCTTTAGGTAAGTTGAACAAAAAATATTTCAAAACGAATTCATGATTCTAATAACAAGACAGCCAAACAAAGAGAACTCCCACTTATACTCGATACATGCATGTTACATATAGGAAATATTTTGGAGTGGGAAATTAATTTTACTGTTGATTATTTTATGTTCTCTATGGACAAGCCTTTTAGATAAAAATAATTTACATGAAATTTTTAAAGCCATCCAATTTTTGTTCCATCCAATTGGTTTCTAGGAGGCAATAAAAATTGTCTTTGGCCTATAAAATTGGACGACATTATACTAACCAACTATTAAAAAGTGCGTCGAACCATCTGAATACCCAAATATTGAGTGGGAACTGTTTGACTGTAAGTTTAGATTGGCTGTTGGTAAGTGGCGATTCTTTTACTTACTTTATTCGAATTTGGGTTAATGAATGTGTTATAATAACTAAATACTATATTTGTTGATTTCGCTAACAATGCTATTAATGATATTAAATTCATTACAGTTTATTTACCATTTTATATTTTTAGATTCTTACGAAAAATCACAACATGCAGCTGAAAAAGCTATCGTTCAAACAGACGTAGAACTGAGTCGGATGGAGGGGTTGATAGCATAACCAAGAGAAGACTCCGAAAGCGTATTGTGATGCCAAATAACAATTCGGGGATAGTAGGAGAAAATAGTTCCAAAGGAAACGCCGAAAATTTCATGCCTCAAATAGCAATCGACAATTCTTCATCCGAAGCTGGCAGTTACAACAATTCAATCCTGAGGGGAAATATTTTTGACGAAGAAAGCTTTGGGACGGATGATCGTAAGTTATTTACTGCTAAGAAATTTTCAGAAAAATTTGGAAAGCCTCAAATGGTGTTTGGCTCTAATAATTTTAGGATCCGAAATTGTTTATCCGGAAGATCAAATTGAGGATTTAAATCAACACGATGCGCCCAGAGTTATCATGCAGTTAGATTCTACTCCTCAGTTGACGAATATTGTGCGTAAAATCGAAGTACTTTCGACTCAATTTCATAGTAAGAGCAAACAAATAACCAGTAATCTGATAATTATCCACTCCGGAAATTAATTATTGTTATGGTTTACTGGGAAGCTAGGTTAAGGTCACCTTCGTCAGTTGGTACTTGTCAGTCCATCACGACAGACCTTCTCACCACTAATAAATTCTATTTCCTACACTTAACCTACGCTGCCCTATTCGTTCACTTATTACTCATAACCCGCACCACATCTCCATTTTGGATGTACACTAGTATGTAAGAGAGTGATCTCTCAGGTGTAAGAAAGGAGATCAGTTTTCGTAATTCACGGATTTATATCCTTAAAAAATAGAAATCGTGCTGCTACGTAAATTCATCGGATTTTGTTGCTTTGTTAGTCACATTGTTTTTCAGCCATTTCTGGGTTGCCGAAATAAAAATTGTTTCAGTCAACCCATTTCGTTGTCCACCATTTTATACATTGTCAGCCATTTTGTCGGCCATCTTGACACCCCCCGCTCGAAAATACGTTCCTACGCCTCTGCTCCCTGGTACTCAAAAGACTTCACTCACTAAAATTACCACTCACCCTAAAATGTGTGCAGTCCTTTAGGGGACTCTTGTGTTTTAACTCAAAGTTTTATGTGAGTGAGTATCGAATCTAGTCATGAAACCGGTGACTAGAATCATCACTCACTATTTTGAGTGACCTCATCGAAAGTTGAGTCAGTGTTGGCAAAAACCCATGGTTTTTGGGTAATTGATATGTACATCTCCATGTCAATGATGCACAACATCAATTCAGCGGTTATTCGTGAATAATTACTTTTGCTTATACTATACAGTTTTAAATGACTTCAAATCAACTTATTTAAATAATATGAAGTATATTTAATAATAATATAATGTATTAATACGAAATAACTGTTATTTTCAACTTTCCTTGCATTATTATTTTGAACAAAAACCCAATTACCCAAAAACCCAAAATATTTGATACCCAAAAACAACACAAAAACCCAGGGTTTTTGGGTTTTTGCCTCTGCCAACACTGAGTTGAGTTAGAGGGTCCAAGATGAATTCGAAACAGCCACTTACCCTCAAAAAATGGTGAGTGTAGTGCCGAATTTAGTGTTAGTGAGGTAACATGAATACGTCCCATTGACGTTCATGAGCTACCAGTGGAGTTTGGGGGAACCAACATGGCGCATCCATTTGGAGTAAAATACGAAATATTTAATTCAATTTTAATTTCCAACGCTGTTGCTCTCAAGAAAAATTTCTTTAATAAAATTATTGATTAATGAAATATTTCAGTACAACAATTCTCTTGGATTCAGTTGGCCTACCCGGGCAACGCCCTTTCCTACAACGAGCTTTATTTCAACCGTTGTTCCCGCCAAAGACAAATTCATCCAAAGTTATGAATTGAGCGCGGGGAAACGAATTTCCTGGAATTTTAAAACGGATTTGTATGACATTGGCTTCGGGTTTACATTTGATGGGGCACGAATGTTTCCATATGCGAGAGTTGATGCTCATTTGAATGTTCAAGATGGACTTGTTGATGTGCTTAAAAACGGGACTTGTAAGTTTTGTACAGAATGTGTAACATGGAGAAACAATAATTTTATTTTTCAAATTAAATTTTCTTTTTTTAGATTCCTTGGTTTTTGACAACTCCTACAGCAAATATCGAGCTAAGACGTTGCACTACGCTAACAACGTGGAAGATTCTGCTGTTGTAAACTAAGCAAAAAAAGGGGAGATGAATTGAAACTAGTAAACTTCAACTAAATTTTCAGATTTCAAATTATAAAATTTCGGGGGTACAAATGCATGTAATTTGCCATAAATGCAGTCGGCAGAAAAAGTTGCGGCGAAAGCCATGGCATAAAATATTTTGTAATAGTTTATAATTTCATTGGAAAGCCGAGTTGAATTTTTGATGTCAAGATTTGGGCAACTGGAATTAGAAATTGACAATAAAAAAACTGTATTAATCATTATTTGTATTAATCAATGGTTGGAATAGTAGAAGATGGTAAAATCCATTGACACAATGGTTCATAGTCTTTCTTTTTCGCTTTCTATACCGTCAATTCAAAGTGTCAACATACTTGCTAGTGCTTTATATTCCTGTTTGTTGAAATTCGGAAACGCTCCCTTCGAATTTAGACGCACTAATTATTCTCATTAGGCTTTTAGCAAATCATACATTTTAAGGGGTCAGAATTCAACTAAACAGAAATTTTTTATAATATTAACAAAAGAAAAGTAACACAAGAATTTTAGCATGTTTGGGACAGAATATTGTCGGCTAAAGTGCAAAAGGGGCTATATGCAAAAATCCTAAATACGAGATAGTTCCAACTCTGTTCGCTTACAATTCTAAAGCAAAAAGGAGCTATACGCATTCCCGCAGCTGCGTGCATGGCTGTACGTGCATGCACAGACTTGGCTCCTTTGAAAATTAAGCGATCGCTGCATATAGCCCCTTCTTGTACAACGCTTCTAAAATTATGGCCCCTTTTGCACTTTAGCCGACGATATCTAATGTGGCTACTGACTATTGTATCAAGTTTCAAATGAGTACGCCGCACCCTAAGTACTTGCTAGTGCTTAAAACTTGCATATGGATGTCATTATGGAGTGTGTGGGAGGCTCTCATTGTTAGCGATATTTTATTCATTGTAAGTCAAGTGATTAAAATTACTGATTAAAATGCAGCCCGCTGCAATAGTCTTATTGTTCTTCCAAGCTCTATCTCTCACGTAAGAAAACCTTGAAGTTTTGATTTTCTGCACACATATATTCGGAAAATTAATTATTCTGTCACTTCGAGTTTGTTAAAAATGAGGCGGTTATCGTTTTTTCTTAGTACGCTTAATTTTGGAGCTATTTCAAGAAACATTCGTCGTTAGATTCATGGAGTATCGATTTTTATGGGTGATATTGTGATTGTAGCAGACATTACATTTTCTGCCATATGTGTCCTCATCAAAACGTTTTTGAGTAAAAATATGTATGACACATATGAAATGTCTTGGTATGCATACTTGCGTTGCTCGCATCCGTCCAAATTTTGACATCTAGTATGTCTCAACAGAGAGAATTTCAAATGAAGGGTACTAATTTGAGTCTCAATTCTTGTGAAATTTATTAGAAATTGATTCCTTTTCTCATCGCCAGATATGGACAGTTGCATTATGTGAAGCTTCGACAACGACCAAACGATGACAACTCTTGTCTTATCATTCAGAGTGAACCAATACCATATTTCCGTGGGTTTTCTACTACTAACGAGAATGAAGTTAAAATCTTCACGAGAGAAGCTGTTCAAGGGCCTGGGGATGCACAACTGGATCACGATGATGGTTCTAAATTAATTGAAATATTTGCAAAAAAGAAATCCTTTGCTGATGCTCACATTGAGACCTTGTGCATATCTTCGGTGAAAGTAGAGCCATTAATAATACCGTCCGGATCCACTGGGCCTGAAGTTAAGAAGATCGTTGACGGGGGTGACCAAACGAATCGCATCGATGTGGTTTTCATGGGCGATGGTTACCAAGAATCGGAGAAGGATGAATTTTTTGAAGACATCGTCAGGCTGACGAAGGAAATGTTCGAGGGGCCAACTTTCCGCAGTTATTTGCCTGTATTTAACATGTAAGTTTACGCTTTGATACAGTATATTTCCTCTATAGTGGCATCCGATGGGTATCACAGAAATCCTGCCACTATAGCGTTCCCTGCATTTTCCCTATTAAGATGTAAGGTCATGCTAATTCTGAAGGCATAATCTCTAAATTAGAAGAAATTCCATTGATTTATGTCAAAACTTAATTTTGACTTCATGCAATGTACATAATATCTTTTGGTTTCTCGGCTAAAAATACGCAATTGTTTGTTCAAAATGAGAGAAAACGACCTTAAAAACCCTAAATTCTTCAGAACTGTGCCCCTATACAGAGATTTTAAAAAAAACCCTGCCACTACAGCGTATACTATAAGCATGGAGAATCCATCTTAGCGAGGAAATGCCATCTTAGGGGAAACCACTATATAGGGAATCTACTGTATGTTTTTGAATTTGTCACTATAATTGATAATGTTTTAATGATATAGTTGGGCCATCTATGTAGCCAGTGTAGACTCTGGAATTGGGTACAACGATAAACCCCTCAACACGACTTTCAAGCTATATAGGAAGGGTGGGACTCTTCGTGGTATTTTAACTGCTGATGATAAGTATCCGTATGAAGTTTGCCAACTGACAGGAAAGGGTGGCTGTGACTACCCCTCGCTCATTGCAAATGACGATTTTTATGGAGGCCTGGGTGGACAGTTTGTTATTTCCACCAGGTCAAAGCAGAGCGGCACAGTGGTCTTGCGACATGAGATGGGCCATAACTTTATTGATGTTGGGGAGGAGTATGATGGTGGAAGAGTCTATCGTGGTGTTAATAATGCCAAAAGTGTTGATTCCTTGGGTTGGTCTCACTGGCTCTCCAGTGTTGCGAGAGAAGAGCGTGTCATCTACCGCGTGTTGGAGCACCCTTGGAAAGATCTTTCCAAAGAAGAACATGCTGTCACCTTTGAGTCTGATGGCCTTTACAGCCGCTGGTCTATAATTGTGTCTGTGAGCGCAGCTGGAGAGGCTGATTCCATAGAATTCGACCTGGATGGGCAGGTAACCCTTCTCGAATATGTTCTATAGTTAACTTATGAGATGACAAAGTTAGGACTTGTTCATTAATTTCATTGAGATAATTGACCTACGAAGAGTCAACGCTTCGCCTTCAAGAACCCACGCTTGATTTTAAAGAATCAACGCGTGACCTTGAAGGGCCAGTGCTTGACCTTAAAAGAATCAAAGTCTTGATCATAAAAGAATAAATTACACTTGACATGTAAGCTGTACTTGGCCTGATATAAGTCTCATTCCAGCAACCGAACAGAAAGGTTCTGGCTCTCTCTCCCTTATCTCTAAATAGATAAGAGATTATTTCCCAAAGTAAGGTGTGCCACTGCATGGAGGCTGTCATGCCTCCAAGGTGATTTTCAAATTGTTCTGTGCTACTCGTATCCTCGCCACCTCAACGCTCTTTTTCTTCTTTTCTCTCTTACCGCAAGTTGTGTTCTCCCAGTGTCTTAATTTCCGTCGGATTTTTAGGTCATCGCACCCATGGGAAATTAGTGAAACAGACGGGTTCCAGTTGGTGAGGCCTGTGAGGATTTATGTGTGTGTGCGTAACATGTTTATGCTTGTATTACGGGTGATGCCCGAGAATACAATAAATTGGCCCTCGATTGATTGATTGATATTGAAATTACGCAGAATTGCTCTTGACGAAATATACCTACTTGAATCGAGTGACTTGAATAAAAGCATACGTGGGCCTGAGTTAAGGGAAAGTGCATTTGATTTAAACAAAATCCCGCTTGACCTGATATTGACACTGAGAACGAGACAACGAGAACTTGATTGACTCGAACTTTGATTGAACCTGTGTCCTATCAAACGAGGTTTAAATGAAGCATGTAATACATGAAGAGATCTTGTTGTAGATATTGCCATGGAAATCTCGCGGCTCAGACGACCGAGAATTCTACAATTGGGTTGATGACAAGGGTTTCACCAAAGGCAGCCACACTTTGAAAGTTCGTTCTAAGACAAGCTCCACACACCCGAAAATCCCTCGAATGATTTGTAACATTGGTATCCACGAGTTTGGTTCTGAAGACGAATTTCGCATGTCCAATGACCACGTTTCAGCGTATCCCACTTTTGATTATAAACGAAACAAAACATTCCGTCCCACCAATGCTGGCTGTCTCATGAGAAATATGACCTCCTCAAGTTTCTGTCCCATTTGCAGAGAGGGTATGTGGCTCCAATTTCTTCAACGAATTTCTCTCATTGACTCAATCCTTGTTTCCCCGAACGCGAATCCAGACGGAACAAAGGACGTTACCCTGAATACCCTAAAACTTGGATCTCAAAGGGCGCCGGGTAACAAGGTTGAGTGCGAGAGCTTGAATGTACAATGGGCTTGGTGTGGAGAGGAGAAAATAGATTTGAGAGATAAGTTCCACATTAAAGCTGTAAGAGGTCCGTGGACAGTTATCGTTCAATTTGTCACCCCTGAGATTAGGTTGGACCCTGATGGTCTCACAATTGACAGCATGAATTTTCCTGTTTAGTTCATGAATTTATCCAATTTTGCTACTATATCATAATTCACTTTTGTTAAGCTAGATTATTATTTTGATGAAAACCTTAATCAAAGTTTTCGTTGAACCGTGAAAGGATAAAATAAAATTTCAAGGTTGATAATACCCTTGAGATTACGTTGGATGCTGATCGTCTTGCAATTGTCAGCAGGCATTTTACGGCTTAAATGGAAAAACCTGCTGATTTATTCGACCACTGCAGCAACGCCGTTGTTGCAGATTTTTATTAAAGTGTTTTTTCACCGTTAAAAGATTGCAATGATGATAATTAAATATTCTTGTGTTGGTTTCAAAAATGGTAGCCGGAAGGCAGAATAAATTGTTTGCCCGCAATTAAATAAAAAAATGTTTCCATGTTATTCATTAAGGACACGTGTACATTAATGGACAAGTTATACATGTACAAATATATATGTTTGCAAATACTCCCTGTGTATTTATTTGCATCTCGTTTTTCTCTCCTTTTGAGTTTTGATTAGTCTCCTGCCTAGAACCATTGCCGATTGCACTTACGTACACGTACAGGAACGTATATGTATATGTTTTTCGTGCGGGCGTGTCAAGATCGCGTGTATGCGATGTGATTTGAAATGAAGGGTTAAGCAGCGAAGTAAAATTAGAACTCTCAACACTAAGAAACTTATTGGATAGATTATAGTTGAAATTAGGACTACATTCATCTGTACATACCGTGACGTGTCACGTGTCACGGAAAAAGCACGTGACAAAAATAATTAAGAACATTCAATAATCTAATATCAACTCGTACATAAATTTCTTGTACATCAAAATAAAACGCCGCGCCGCAACAACAATACTCAACGTAATCATACGTACATACAGCAATAACATTTCAAATCTCCAAACAAGCGTTTATAATAACAAACAAGACTCATTTTTTTTACCTTCAACTCGATGAAATCAGGTTTTGCTGTACATATTACGTTTTCAATGGGTGCCTTTTATTTTAATATTTTTCCCCGCAGTTCTCATGTATCTACCGAATAAACATTTGCTGCTAGAGCCTTTTCTTCTAATTATACTTTTCATCCTTCAACTTGTCTTCAAGGGCATAAATTGCTATTATTTTGTTATTTTGTATGCTGCTGGGAAAAATACATAACTTATAAAAACTGTTCAGCCCACACGATCCAGGCATGAAACTGAAGAGGAAAATTCAGAAACTTCTCAAACGTTGAGGTGCGACGAGAGGATTATTTGTTTGGGCAAAATGGGTGAAATTTACACGTTGGAGGAGTCTAAAGCTCTTAAAGACGTAAGATATACGACTTTAACATTTTCAATGTGCTATAAATAGCTATATTCCCCCCCCCCAAAATCCCGGGAAATTTAAAAACAGCTCACCAGTTTTTTACATTTTTTAATTTTCGTTTTAAATGTTTTACATTTGTTTTAAAGTTCCGTGAGGCAATTAGTGACATACTTGACGCCTGTGAAGATGAATACAATTCGCATGATAGTCATTTAATTCGTTGGTTAAGAGGTAAGTGAATTTTTTTTAATGCATTGAATACAAAAATCCTGCTTGATTGATCAAATTAACTATTACTATTGCATAAATGCATTTTTTTTACAGCTCGAGACCTAAATGTGACAAAGGCTGAAAAACTGTTCCGTGATGTAACGCTAATTTTCATATTTATGGAAAATTCAGCCGTCAAAGTTTAGCAAGTGTTTTTGATATTTGTTGGTGATTTTTTTAGGCATTGATTTACCGAAAGGAGCATGAGCTCGACAAGTTAAAGGATCTTCCCCTTTCGGACCATTTGTTGGAGTTATTTCCTATACGACCTTTAGGACACAACAAAGAGGGATATTTTGGTATGTTTTTTATTTGTTCATTTGATAAATTATGGTAAATATGGAATAGGTGAAAGCTAATTATTTGGTTAAAAATGTAGTTGCTACCGGGATTGCTGCAAATTTTAAATTCAAGGAGATGGTCCTTGGTGGGCAACAAGATGAGTTAAGAACATACGTTTGTCATGTACTGGAGAAGTATTTTCAATTTAGGAAATCAACTCACTCACCAGATAATATTAAGTACCAAATGGTGGTTATTGGGGACTGTGCAGAATTTCCCGTAGCAGAGCACATGAAGATTTCACGTTCGACAAAAATACAAAAGCACCTACATATTTGTGCCCTTAAAAAGAAGACAAGCTTTTTATTTAATTTGTGTGCTTCCAGTTATATCTTTTGGCCTGCAGCTTGTAACGATGTTGGATTTAAATTACCCGGAAATTCTCAAAACAGTGTATATCATTAACGGTACATAATATTTGTAAATCAAACGTATTTAGTAATAGCCAATTTCACACTTGTATTTTCTATATAAAAATATAGTGCCTCCAATATTTTCACTGGGATGGTCAATGGTTGCACCCTTCCTCTCCCCCTACACCGTTAAAAAAATTCGGTTTATTAAAGGTGGCCCTGAAAAATGGAAAAAAGCCTTGTTAGAAGATATTGACTGCCATGAGCTACCAGCAGAGCTTGGGGGAACTAATACAGCGCATCCAGCCGCTGTAAAATATAAATTATTCTAAAATTTGTAAATTTTATGACAAAATGGACCCTGGAAAAATATTTTCAATTTACTATATATGTGCGCATTAAATATTTCAGTACACCAATGCCAATGGATTTAATTGGCCTTCTCGAGCAAAGCCCTTTCCTACAACGAGCTTTGTCTCAACTGTGGTTCCCGCCAGAGAAAAATTCATCCAAAGTTTTGAATTAAGCGCGGGAAAACGAATTTCCTGGAATTTCAAAACCGATTCCTATGACATTGGCTTTGAGTTTACGTTTGATGGTGTAGGGATGTTTCCATATGCGAGAGCTGATGCACATTTGAATGTTCAAGATGGACTTGTTGATGTTCTTAACAACGGGACTTGTAAGTTTTGTACACAATTTGGGACTTGAGAAATAAAAATATCTTGTTTATAGTAAAATGTATGTACTTTTTTTTAGATTCCTTGGTTTTTGACAATTCCTACAGTAAATATCGGTCGAAGACTTTGCAGTACGCTATTCTTGTGGAAGATTCACCTGTTATTGATAATAATGAAACCTAAAAATTTTTGTGTGAACAAAAACAATATCTGATTTGAAGTACATTTAGATTTTTATTCCGGGGTTTTTAATAACATTATTTGATTTTGATAGTATAAGAAAATGCAGGCTGTGTAGTTCAAAAGCCTCAAATGTTTAAAGCTTGTGTGTCTGTGTGTGCATGTGCATTTGTTATTATGATAGTGATCCCTTCGTATTTCGTTGGTGTACATAGGCTTGTAAGATAATGGGATTTTATTGAGACATTTAAATGCATGGAAACTGGTTCTATTAATAAAAAAATTTCAAATGTTCTTGGACCTCACGATCAAAGTCAAGATGATGTAACCCAAACGTACTTGACTTTATTAAATGCTAATAATAGTTCAAGTATTGGAGAGTATAGGAAAATTACAATAATATGATAGTGATATACAAATAATAACTATACTTTGCCTATACTTCCGTGCTTCTAATTCCCATAGGCAATTTTAGATAAGTCTCTTTTTTCTACTTTGATTATTATTACCTTGGATTTCGTAACATAAGAGATTCCTCGGAATCCTATGGGAATTGTCATGTCTTAAAAATACACATTGCATTCATTAAACTTTATGTACTACATTATATTGATTCATGTATTATTGGCGAGGCACCTGGGGAACAAATGATGCCGTTCTCAACCTCCTTGCCCTTGTTGTTATTTCCTCGTTTATTTGTACTTCCTATAGTTTCAGCGTCCTTCTCACTTGACACACGTTCTAAAAATAAAAGTAGTCTACAATTAGAATAAACACTAATAACAATGATTATGCCTATAATTTGTAGTGTCACTGTACCGGCTATCTTGGAATCATTATTGGCTTTGGCTCTCGCTATTGTTACGACATGGAAGCCGAGATTATTCACTTTTAACTGTTGAACATATAAACTAACGAGCAACGCCTAAAGGAAACAAAATGGAGTGTTCAAACTATTTCTGTTAATAATGGGCAATGTTCATGCAGTGCAGAAATTATAAGTGAAATTCATTCCTAGCTTTGGACCTTCCGGAGCGTCGAACTTTTTGCACTAATTGAGTACACGTAAGGAAGGAGGACCAAACGCTGTATTAAAACTGTAGCACCTTCACAGCAGGCACATAAACAGTCAGCGGGACCATGTATTTATGTAAAGGTCATTGCTCTCCATGTAGTTTTAGTTTATAAAAGTTAATGGTGCCCAAAATAAGGCTATATTAACATCAATGACTACCCATTTAAATCCAATGATTGGCTCAAATTTTCCTATACCAATTTACTATATGAGGGAAATCCTTGAAGGGGCTTTAAAAGTTTGAGATGTTTTTACCCAGGTATTTGAACTAAATTGATGGAATAAATTGCTTGTTAAACCTTGCGAGGGAATTTCCGCAATGTTATGGCACCTATTTACTATAATTTCTATTGGAATTTCTAAATTTAGTTTCTAGCTTGAATATATCTACAAATAAGGAACTCAAAAGGATTTACGTCAGTATGCATGTAATACTTGATTATAACTACCGGGGTTCTTATCACAAATTGGTAGATTGTGAATTTTTACTCTTGCAATAGTAGTAAGGTTCTAAGGCTTTAAAATGAGTTGTTCAATTTGATGAGAAAAGTACTGATTTTACACTTATACTGAACTGACCAAATT